>JAMPIO010000282.1:0-110783 GCA_024699865.1 Aphelenchoides fujianensis
GCGGCCGGCGAACAAAAGACGGCGCCCCGCATCGGCGGCGACTGCGCCCGCCGAGTCGGCGGAGAGCGGCGAGCTGTTTGGGCCCGTTCGAATGGCCGCTTCCGGGTGCCGTCATTTCACGCCCAACGAGCGGACGGATTCCTTCCTGATTCGCACATTCGTTCTTTGTTTTGACCGCCCCGAATTCCAAGTCTGCCGACTAGAACGAAGGCGAGCAGACGTCCGCCGGCAATCAAACAACGAGCGGCGGCAAACGGAGCGGTACGGCGGCGTGCTTTCCGGCCGGCTGCTTGCATGAGGCCGCCCTCCACTCGGCTTGTGTGCGAATCTTTGTTGAAAGCTCGTGAGGCGATTGGAGTGGTCGTTCTTCTTCTTCTCGCCCTGCGGGATCACGTCGGCAGCGAAGAGGTCTACGAGTCGAATGGAGTCCACGAACACTCGGTAAAGCGAATGCCGGCGGTTTCTATTCCAAGGCGAAAGCCTCCACTTTGTTGGTAATCAGTTGGACACGAGCAGGAAATGCCATCGGGATTCCGCCCGCCCTTTTTCGGCCGTCCGATGACACCACGCGGAAGATCGCGAGTTGGCCGCCGCCCCGCCCGACCGCCCCGCCCGACCGCCCCGTTCGGGCGGGAAAAAGCGGCGAGAAAAGGCGGGCGATCGGGCAGTCCGCCCGAAAACGCCCGTTCGTTCGCTCGAATTCGTTGGAGTTTGTAGTCGCCGCTTTCGAGCAGGCGGATTACCGTAACGCCCTTTCGTCCTCTGCAAACTCACACGAGTGGAGAGTCGATGGAAAGAACCGGACATCCGAAGATCCGCGGAAAGAAATCGACAAAAACGAGAAGCCGGCAGGCGGTCGTCCGAATTTCAACCGGAAGGTCGACGAAAACGTGTCGACGAAAGAAAGCGGCCCATCGAAGACGAATTTGAATCGCTGGCAGCCGTCTCAGACCTTTGCGTCTCGTTCAAACTCGCCGCTTGCGGGCGCCCTCATTTCGCGCAAGAGAAATGATCCAATTCTATTTTTTCGACCGCACGCGTGTTTGTTTCCGCGCCGGCGATCGGAACGTGCGCGCCGGCTGGCCGCTCTTCAATCGAACAGAAGCGAGCAGACGGCGGCCGCGGGCCAAAGACGGGCGGCATCAAAAGCAGAAAGACGCCGGCCTGATTTTAGCCCGCTACGTGAATGCGGCCGCTTGCCCGCTTGGGTCGTGCGCCAAGTTCTCCGCCAAAAGTGGATTCTTGTCGTCATTCCGGTAGTCGTCTTTCGTTCACGTGCAACAGGCGGTCACGAGAAACAGCGGAGGGGGATCTTCGAGCCGATTGGAGTGCATGAGCCCACAACAAAACGAACTGCCGCCGGTTTTGATTCCGAGGCGGAGGTTGACCGAAAGAACGTCTGATCGGCATTCACGTTCGCCGAGGAGTCAGTGGTAAGCGGTGGACTGTTCGGGTTCTTGCAAATCGTCACTTTCGGTCGCCCTGATTTCGCGCACAACGAGGTGGCCGAATCCTCCGTTCACCCGCTTCCTTCTTTCAACGACGTCAACCAGCAGAACTCACAGTCGCCCGCCGCTCGAAACGGGCGCTAGACGGAACCGAGAAAACGGAGAGAACGGCGGTTGATCCAATGGAACGATCGAGAAACAACGGATGTTCCTCGAGAGTCTTTGGTGATCGTCTACGTGTTCGTGTCCGCCTATTTTGTTGCTTCCGGGCGCATCCATTTCGCGCACAGCAGAAGACCAACCGCGTTCTTCCTCTTCCGCTCACTCAATTGTTTGTTTCGGTGCCGCCGATGGAGGGCGAGCGGGCTGGCCATTTCACTCTCGCTGCCTCTTTTTTGAGCTGCTTTTCACGCGTTCTGATGAGAATGTGAAGACAGACGAGTTCCGTAACGAAATACCACTTGCACTCCACGAAACAATGCGGTACAAACGAGCAACGTAGGGAGCACTAAACTGGGATGACGAATGAGAATTGCCGCCCCCGTTTGCCTCGCTTATCGTCCGCTTCTCGCCGGAAGTCCGAACCGATTCCAGCCGCAGTCAGTGATAACAATAAAGGGCACTACGATGCTCATCGCTTGACTGCAGCAAGTTTTGTAGGGAGCAAAGCAGAACGGCGAGTACAAAAGCTCGAACGTTTGCTCTCGATTGTCGTTCAGTTCGATTGAAAGTTCCCGCCATGTTTCTTCTCCCGTTCCCCCTCTCGCTCGGCATCGCCTCAACCGCTTGCAGTCAAAGGAGCGAAAGAAATCACGTGGCCGTTGGGGTCCTACGAATACCGCGGGATCTACGTGAACGCTACGATTCGGCACTCCTGGTAAGTCCCCCCTGATGTGAGCGCTCGTGAAGAAGTCCGATTCGGGTTGCCGGGATGCCGGTGGTTGAAAATTGAGGGAAAGAATCGAATGAAAACTGCTGTTTGTTGCTCCAACTTCTCTTCGTACACTTTGACAACTTGGGACGAACGGGCGGCTTTATCCTGCTCGCCCGGCGGGTTGGCCGCCCGCTGTTCCCGCAGCAGCTGCTCGCTTCTTTGCTCACAGACTGCTCCCTTCTGCCGGTCCACTCACGCCTGCTCGTTGCAGAACAGGAAGTCGGTTTCTGGGTTGACGCGTCCACTGTTTGCCACCGGCTTGACGATAGCCGACGTTAACGAAGGCGGCGTGTACAATCCAAAGTATGGAATATAGAATAGAAATTAGATAATTCAATGCTTTGCAGTGTTTCGAGCAGCTTCACGAAAGTGGGCGACATCATCGAGTACGGAAAAGTGGAGGGCTACAAAGGAACGGAGACCTTCAAGGCAACGCTCCCATCTCTTGCTGGTTGCAAACGGGTCTTTAGATCAACGGAGTGACGATCGAGAAGGGACCATTCGTTGTGGAGTACCAAGAAGCGAACAGTTGGCTCCAACATCTGACGGGTACCGTGGGGCTTGCGCGGCCAGCCGAAGGCGAGGACCATCTTCGTTCATCCAGCACGTGCTCGCGCAATTGGACGAGCAAGTGGTCACTGTTGCCTATGACAAGTACGCCTCCCCTTCCATTCATCACCAATCCCCGTTTGTTTAGCGTTACGGTCGGCACGGTCGAGTGGATCGAGGGCGCGTTGACGCTGGGCGGTCGAGCGGCCGACCGCTGCGCCGACGATTGGATTTTAGTGCCCGAACACGCGGGCGTACGCCTTGGCCGCCAATGGGCGATGGAATTGGAGGAGTGAGCCGCAAATGTTCGCTTTTAATCCCTTGACTCCGTTCAGATTCTCGTTCGGCGCGATGACCTTCGACGCGCCCGGTTTCGTTTCGGTGTGGTTCGGCTTTTGGGACGTGAGCTTCCCGCAAAAATACCAACAGACGATCCTGGCGGCGTTGAAAGCGGAGCCCCAACTGGGGCATCCCGTGCGACACGACGCTGGAGTTCGTCGTTCCGCATCGGCGGCCAAGACATCGCCCTCGCGCCCGAGGACTACGTTCTGCATTCCATTGTGGACGGCGAGGAAGTGTGCACGCCGACCTTTGCGTTCGGTGAGGGCGAAGTCGACGAGTTCGCGTTCTCCGTCATCTTCCTCAAAAAACGCTGCCTTCTGTTCGATTACGCCTAACGTGCAAGGTGGGCTTTGCCACTCGTTTGCCTCAGTGAAAAGTTGTGTGTTTGGGACAACGAACGCGTGATAAATGAACGTGCTGTTTGTCGTTCGTTAAAACACGATGCTTCTTGAATGCGTCTCACGTTCAAAGCGAATACGCCGTGGAACAGCGGAGGTTGCTTGTGTGTTCACTCGAATCCACTCGCCTTCAACGACAAGAGCCACGAATCGTCGACGTTCCCGAAAGAAACCGGCGGCCATCGAGCAGATTCCCTGCACAATCCAACAACTTCCTCGCTTTCCCGTTGGTGAATCAACCTTCCCGCCCCCACCATCTTCTTTTGTACGTTTATTTCAATCAGAACTCTGTGGTCGTTCGTACCCGTGCGTTCGAACAACAATCAATGGAGGACGGCACCAAGAAGACTGGAGGGGAATGCGGGAGTATGCGGATGGGAAGATCGGTGGTGGGGATTGGCGGAAGAAATCGGATTGCATTCAACTACAATTCACTAAACGAAACAAACAGATGCTAACGATAGGAATAAGAGGAGATGGGCGAGGAGAATCTAAACGACGATAGAAATTGGGAGCAGCACACGCAAACGAATGGGAGGAATGGTAGGGGAACATCAACGGAAGAGAGGGCAATCGACTGCTGGAGATCACTTCGGAGCCGGCCAATTTCTTCAGCAACTCCGCCAGCAGCTTCTTGTCCTTGGGGAAGAGGTCGTGCGGCGTCCGTCCGTCGTTGTTCTTCGCAAGTGGAGGTCGCCCACCTGGACGAAAAGGATTGAGTTGAACGACTGGACCGGTGAGCTCGCCTTCGAGTTCGGCCGTGTGTTTGCGGAGGAGCTGCTCGATGGTGTTGATGTCGCCCGTTTGGCAGGCCACGTGCAACGGCGTGCAGCCGGCGTCGTCCCGGGCGTTCGCGTCGGCGCCGTGCAACATGAGGACCATCGAGGCGTCGTGATGGCGCGCCTCCACCGCGTAGTGCAGCGGTTGGCGGCCGGATTTGGAGCGGCGTGTGACCAACGCCTCGACCTTCGACTTCCCGTGCAGTTCCTCGGCTTTCGTCAGCGTGGCGCGGAGCTGAAAACGAGGGGGATCAGTGGAGGAAGCGGGGATTAATGGGAGAAGAATCGTGGACGCGAAATGATTGGTGAAAGAAGCGGAGGATTGGGCAAGAGTGGATGGACGAAGAAGAACGAGAAGGATTAGATGAAATGCAGATGAATTGGTTGAAAGGAGAACAAGGGGCTGCCTTTACCCTCCGACCATCCTCCCGTCTCCCCATCCTTCCGTTCCGCGTTGTTCAAATTCGGCCGTTTTCGCACAGCCGAAAGCGGAATCAACCCCTGGAACCCCTTCCCAGGATGACCTAATCGGGCAAGAAGCGATGAAATCAGCAAGATCCCCGAACCAACAACCCTGGAAGAAAGTCACTTACCGTCGCGCGATGTCCCCACTTGGCGCCCAGGTCGACGGGCGTGTCGCCGTCGCGGGTGCGCGCGTCCAACGAGGCGCCCGCTTCGAGGAGCTTAACGGCGACCTCCGTGCAGCCGATGGCGAGCGCGTAGTGCAGCGAGGTCCATCCTTCGGCGTTCTTCTTGTTGATCGCCTTCGGATCGTTGCGGAGGGCCGCCTCGAAGCCGGCGGTGTCGCCGATGAAGGCGGCGAGGAGGACGTGGTGCTCCACGCTGTTCGCCTTGTGACGCGCCTGGGCGAAGGGCGGCGGCAGGCAGTCGATCAGCTGCTCCATTTGGCCGAAGAGGGCGGGATCCGCGAGCAGCGCGTCCGCATCCGCCGCCGTCCCCAACACCACGGGAGCGGCGAGCTGCGGAACGACGGCGACCTCGGGGTTGTTGGTGCGGGTGTACGGCTTCATCACGGGCTTTAGCTGAAAGAAATCGAAGAGGTGAAAGGAAGCGGAAGGAAGAACGAAGCAAGGGGTGTTGATTTGTGACGAACCGGAAATGGTGGCCGAAGTGGAACGAAATCAGTGGGCCGTGTGAGGTGGAGTGAAAGGAGAGCTCGAGGCGACCACTTTCGGTCCACCTTGCCGCGATTTCCGCGAACGTTTCGACTCAAATCCACAACCTGCCGGATACACGTGTGGATCCGAATGGAAAGCCGCGTAGTCCAGTGGTTATGCACGGTTTGCAGCGGACTGCCGGCGAAACCCCTCATCTTTTCCACTGGACTACGCGGTTCCCGATGAACCGGAACGTGAATCCCAAGCGACCAGAGGGGAAATCGAAGAGGGACTCACCGCTCGAGCGATTCGGACCCTTCTTCTCCGGCTTCTTGAGCGTCGTCAGGGCGCGGAGGATCTTGTCGCAGTGGCCTTCGGAGAAGCCGAAGCACGGAACAGCGGGAACTCGTGGATTGAACGACGAAGGAAGGAGAGAACGAACCTTCAGTTGCTGCCGATCGAACAGGAGGAAGCGCTCGAAGTCCACCTCCTCGGGGTCCACGGGGAACTCGATGCCCAGCTCCTTGACGAACTCCTGCGCGTTCCGCGCGGCCGAACGCGTTTGGACCATTTTCGGGGGGCGGCGGCTGAAAGCGGGCAATCGATCAGTCGATTCAAAGGAGGAGGATGGGAGAGGAAGACGGGCATTCGGGCACGAACATGATGAAGAAGGTGGACGGAGGGACGAATGCGATCGATTTGCGGGGGAAATTGCGATGGAAACATTGATTACTCGAGGATTTTCGTGGAAACTCCCGTAAAATTTTGATCGAAACAAGAGGAAATCCCCCGATTCAGAGCCGCCCACAGTCAGCGGGAGGGGGACGGACGAGACGGGCGGGTTTTGTTTGAACAGAAATCTTGATTTCCTTCGGGTTTTGATCAAAAGAACCCACCAGAAGAACTTCTAGCCCAATTCCAACCCAAATCCCTATCGATTGGCCGAAAGCCGCCCAAAATCAACGCCGTCCACCGAACGTCCATTCGAAGCGGGAGCGCGAGGGAGGAAGCCGAGCGGCGGGAACACACGACCCACTTGTTGGAGAAATGGGGGCGGAGTGTCGAAACTCCCTTCGCTTTGCGTTGCCCACTGGCTTCCTCGCCGCCTTTAGCGGTTCTTGGTGGACTTTTGTTGGCTTCTGGCAGCTGTTCTTTTCTGTTAGATTCCACGGATTTCGTTCCGTTTCCTCAAGTTTCCCTTCAACCCTCTTGATTCCCGCTCGTTTCTCGCGAATTCGGGTTCCGCGCGATTTCGTCGACTTCTCTCCAATTTTCCTCGAATTTCCACCTCCTTCAGGTCCCCCGATCCAAATGAGCGACGCCGAGCAATCCGCCGCTCCGCCGACGGCCGTCGGCTTCCGCAAAGTCGGGAAGCGGCGAATCGAAACGCGGCGGCGCGAAGAAGCGGCCGCTCCGACCGTCGAGAAGCCGGCGGACGAGGCGGGCCGAGCGGGACTGCGATCGCGGAACGTGACTCCAATGCTGGCTCCAACTCCAACGACGACGAGCGAAAATCCGGAAGAAGGCGAAAAGTCGGCGGTCGTGCGCAAGACGGAGCGCACGAGCGTCGTGAAGAACAAGCGGATGAAGAAGAATCCGATGCTCGTGACCGTGAGTTCCCTCCTTCTTCTCTCGTTTGATTTCTTCTGTTTAGTCCAACAGAAACCGGGCGATTCGCGACCGCAAGACGGCCGATTCGTCCTCCTCCTCGTCCGGCGAATCGGAGTCCACGGACGGCGAAGAGGCGGAGCGCGCGAAAGCGTTGGACATCGACTGCAAGTACGCGTCGGCCAACGACGCGCAGGCGGCCGGTCCGCGCGACATGGGCGCCACGGCGCGCAACGAAATCGATACCGAGTTCGACAAGGACTACCAGTCGCAGTTCGAGCGCGTCCAGAACTCGCTCAAGGAGGCCGAAGCCGGGGCAGTTCGTCCGGCGAGAAGGTTCGTTCCATTCGATCATGGTTGGGGATCATCCCTAGGGATCATTCCTTTCCTTCAATCCAATGGATCTTCTTTATTCCTGTTGTATTTCGTTCCATTACCGGTCATCTTGAGATCGTTCCTTCCTTCACGTTGTATCGCTTGTTCTTCCCACTGAGACTACTCTTTCCTTCCATTGGATCCATCATTTGATTCATTAACTCCGTCGTTTAACCCAGTCCATCGATTTCAGATCTACCGCGGGATGAAAATGTACGGCGCGAAGGAGGCCAAGGACTCGACCAAGGGCAAAGCTTCGAGCGGTTTGAATCACTACGGCCCCATTCGTGCCCAGCAGTTCATGCGGCGCTTCGGTTCGCTGGGACTACGCGCCGGACATCTGCAAGGATTACAAGGAGACCGGCTTCTGCACCTTCGGAGGTTCGTTTCCCTCCTCTTCTCAGCTTGTATTGTGGTGCTTCAGACTCGTGCAAGTTCCTCCACGATCGATCGGACTACAAGCACGGCTGGGAGATTGAACGCGACTGGCAGAAGCAGCAGGAGGAGAAGAAGAAGGGCGTCGAGGAAGACTACACGATCTACTCGGACGAGGACTGACCGATTGGCTCGATTTCTACTGTTGACTCATGTGTTTCCCATTCGCAATCTAACGATAAACTTCTTTCAATTGGGTGAATTTGTTTGATCGGAGCTCAAGGGTTGAAAGCACCCGCTTCCACGTACTTTCTTCCTTCTTGCTTTGCCGCTTCGCGATTGGGTTGCTTACTTGCTTAACGAACGATTGAATGCGACGAGCGGAAGCGAGTTCTTGCTCAGTGTGTTCGTTCTTCTCTTTCTTCCGACTCAACGCTCGCTCGCCACTCACCCGCTCTTTTGCTACTCGTCCATGAACGCAGGAACGAACAACGGGTGAGCGGCGTGCGAACAACGAGCACACGAACGTGCCAGAAAGCAGCCGAACGGAGCGGCGAGGCGAGAGAAGAGCAGCCGGCCGGCTGTTGGTCCCGCCCGGAATGCGCGTCCCGTTTTGCTGCCGCCTCCGCTTGCCCAACGGTCTTTGCGGCCGGTTTGGCGTTGCGTTTCGCCTTCCACTCGTTTCGGTCGGGCGGGCGTTCCGCACTGCTTTCCGTCCGCCTCGCCTCCGCCGTTTTGCCGCCTGCAGTTGGGCGTGAACACGCCCCACACGATCGGAGCGGCCGTTTCGGGGGCATCCGATTCGAGTCGCTTCATTTTCACGTGAATTTCCGCCTCCTCGAATTTCCCGCGTTTCTGCTGGAATTTTGGGTGGCGTTTTGTTGCGGAAATTGTTGGGATTCCTTTCGATTCGTCAGGATTTGCCCCGAATTTCTTTGCACGTCCTCTTTTGCCTCTTTGCGGATTAAGTTTCGGCCGAGATTATGCGTGAAAGTTGCCACAGATTATCGGAAATTCTCTTCAATTCGTTCCGCAGACATGCCCGAAATTTACGTGCGTTCCCACGAATTTCACTGCGTCTCGCTCGATCTTCGCCTCGATATCGCTCCCCCGCCTAATCTTCCGTCGAATTCCAGCCTCAAACTTCCCGCTCCAACCGAACGATCATGTCCGCTCTGCTGTGCCGCCAAGCCGCTCGTTTGACGTCGACGACAACGGGCGTTCGCTACTCGTCGAGTGCGCCCAAGGTTCGTCCCCCTCATTGGTCAATCCAATTTCTTTCCTTCTTCGGCTTCAGGTCGCTCTGTTGGGCGCGAGCGGCGGCATCGGGCAGCCGTTGGGCCTGCTGCTGAAGAACAACCCGCTCGTGGCCAAATTGGCGCTCTACGACGTGGTCAACACTCCGGGCGTCGCTGCGGACCTGTCGCACATCGACTCGCACGCCCAAATCACCGCCCACACGGGCCCCAACGAGTTGACGGCGGCGTTGGAGGTTCGTTTCAGCGCGTGCAATTCCTTCGTCTAATCCACTCGACCATCAGGGCGCCGATGTGATCGTCATTCCCGCGGGTGTGCCCGCGCAAACCGGGCATGACGCGCGACGACCTCTTCAACACGAACGCCGGCATCGTACGCGACCTCGCCGAAGCCGCGGCCAAGGTCGCGCCGAAGGCCTTTCATCGCGGTGATCACGAACCCGGTGAACTCGACGGTGCCGATCATCTCCGAGGTCTACAAAAACAACGACGTCTACGACCCCAAGCGCATCTTCGGCGTCACCACGCTGGACGTCGTCCGCGCCCAGGCGTTCGTCGCCCAAGCGAAGGGCCTCGACGTCTCGAAGGTGCGCGTGCCGGTCGTGGGCGGACATGCGGGCATCACGATCATCCCGCTGCTCTCTCAAGTCCAACCGTCGGTGCAGTTCAGCGAGGACGAAATCAAGAAGCTGACGCCGCGCATCCAGGAGGCCGGAACGGAGGTACGTTCAGTGGAATCCCTTCGATTGTATTGATTGTGTTCGCTTGCAGGTGGTGAACGCAAAGGCTGGAGCTGGATCTGCGACCCTGTCGATGGCGTACGCGGGCGCCCGCTTCACCAATTCGTTGTTGAAGGCGCTCAAGGGCGAGAAGGTGACCGAGTGCACGTGAGTTTCCTCTTTTCCGGATCGAGTTAGCATTGATTGGTGTCTTCAAAGGTACATCAAATCGGACGCGGTGAAAGGCGCCGACTACTTCTCCACGCCCACCGATATCGGCGCGAACGGAGTGGAGAAGATCCACGGACTCGGCAAGCTCTCGAAGTTCGAGCAGGACCTCGTCAATGCCGCCGTTCCGGAGCTCCAGAAGAACGTCCAGAAGGGCGTCAAGTTCATCAAGGGATGAGCACCACGTTCGTTGGTTGGGATTAGGAACAATAGAAACTTGTGATCGATTGGCTTGGATTGTTGCGGAAAGGATTGATTTGTAGTTCGTGTTGGAAATAAATCGGTTTTAATTCGAGTTCTGGGAGGATTGAGTTGATTGGAGGATGTTGAGAGTGCATTCGTCTGGTATTTGCTTCGTGAGTTGAGTGGAGAGAACGGAATGATCAAGGAGGATTCAGGAGAACCGAACAAACGAGCAAGGAAAGGAAGCGAGGAGCGATGGCCGCCGATGGGGATCCCTTTGTGACCAGTGCCCAGGTTCGTTCCCCTTCATTCCACCTGTCTATTGAACACCGTCGACTTCGTCGTTCCTCTTCTTCTTTTCCATTGGATTTCGTCGCTCAACTCGCTTGCTTTCAGCTGAGCGTCGCCGTCGAGGAGCCGCTCGACCTCGTCCGTCTGTCGCTGAACGAGCGCGTGTACGTGAAGATGCGCGGCGAGCGCGAACTGGAGGGCCGACTGCACGCCTTCGACCAGCACCTGAACATGATCCTCGCCGACGTGGAGGAGACGATCACCACCGTGGAGACGGACGAGGAATCATTCGAGGAAATTTACAAGACCGCCAAGCGCTCCTTCCCGCTCCTCTTCATTCGCGGTGACTCGGCGATCATCGTCGCGCCCTGCAGCAAACTCCACGCCTGATCGAAGCTCTCTGCTCATCGGTCGATTGTTCCAATGTTTCTTGTTGTTCACCCGCCTATTTATTGAGTGTGTTGGTCTCCCAGCGATCTTGTTGTTCGTTCCCGCCTTCTCTTCTGTTACAATCGTTGAATAAACTTCAGTCTTCAGCTCGGTCCTAGTGCTTGGGAGGAAGGGGAGTGGATGTGTGGGAGGCCATGAAGAGGGAATGGTGGGAGAGTTGCGATGTTCGTCCTGTTGGTATGTTTGGTTCAAAGCCCGGAAGGGAGTGAGTGGAGCGGACGGTGAAGAGGAAACACCAGCACGGATTGAAGGCCACGTTTCTCGTCCTGCTCGTGTCCTTGTGGTTCGCGGGTTTGGATTTACTTCAATTCCAGAGAATGGAATCGTAGACAAGGAAGGGATTTGTTTTGACATTCGCCCTTGTTTTGATGTTCGTCCCCCGCTTCCTCCGGTTGCTTCTCGCTTGTTGTGTTCATAATTCGGCGCGCATCTTCTCGCTGCTCCCGAATTGGCCAGCCGCCCGGCGGCCTTCTCGTTCGATTATTGCGCGCATCGCCTCGAATCTAATTGCGGGGATTTCGAGGCGCGAGTCGCTCGTTCAATTCGGCGGCCGGCGATGAGCGACGAGTGACGAGTGGATTGTTTGTGGCCGGGTCCGGTTTAGCTTTGGGTTCTTCGTTTTGTTCGTGTTGGTACCAACGGTTAGTTCGTTAAATGGCTGGTGGTCGGGATGACCGAGTGGTTTGTGGGTTGGAATCCAACGGAAGAGATGGGAAGAGTTAGGAAGCGATGGGGGTTAGGGGCGAGTTCGGAAGAGTTTCCATCGCCGTCTTCTGTCGCCAATTCCCCAACGACCCCGCGTAAAGAAGTGACCACTCGACGCGCGCCCGAATGTTTTTGATTACTCCAACGTCCACTCACTTGTTTAATGAGGCCCGACGAGGACAAGCGGCCACCAATGGGGCCTCCACTCGGCCATTAGGCCACTTGGTTAACGAAGAGGAGCGAGTGGATGAAAGAAGTGCGTGGTCGTTTGTTGGCCACTGTTTGGCGACTCGTTGATTAACGAAGAGCAGTTGGAGCTGGTGGGCGTTGCTCGTTGTTTTGGGATTGAGAGTTGCTTGTCATTGGAATGAAATGACTACGCAGCGATTTTAAATTAAGGAGTTGACCCTCGCAATCGCTTGCACATGTTCCATTGATGGTTCCGTTCAATCCTTGGGTGCGAGCCAAAACTCTTTGGAACTCCCAAAGCCCCCTAACTCACCGCTTCGTCTCAACCTCCGTGTTCCCCCCCGTTTTAAATCGAGCAGCGAAATCCGCGGCCCCGAAACGAACCGTCGATTACCGCCCGCCGGCCGGCCGCTCGAACTTCGGCTTCTTTTCGGCGCCAAATTGCCCCCAATTTCGGCCGCGATTTCCGCCGTTCAGCCGCCCGCCGCGGGGCGCAGGGCGTCGAGTTGGGACGGCCGGGCGGTCGAACAGGTGAAACGGACGGTCGGGTGCTTTCCGTATTGGCTCGTGGATTGCTCCGTGAACTGCCCTCGGCTTCATTGTGAGTTGCGGGTTGTAGACGGATCGATTTAATGGAGTTTAGAACAACGGTACTGGTAGACGTTTGCTTTCATCTGCCCCAACTTATTCGCTTTCGTAGATCCCTCGTTTCTAATATCTCCTACCAATTCACTTATCCCTGATGCTTTACGGGCACATGTTTCCCATTCTTCCAGCGGCATTCACGCACTTGTTCGCTCGCGTTTCTAATTGTTTGTTTGCACTTCCGTTCGCCGGCGCGCCCGCTCGTTCACGCGGAGACAATCGGGAGCGTTCGCTGCTGGAATTCGCGCCCCAATTGGCGCCTTTCGTTGCGCAACTCGTGGACGGAAGGGAAGGAAGTGCGCAATTAGAATTCGGGATAATCGGTTGGGTTTGCGAGCGAGTGGGTCGCTTGTTGAGTTCACGGCAATTGAGCGAGCGATCGGAGCGAACGGAAGGTTCGAACGGAAGTGTTGTTTGTTTAGCTAATGGCTTGCAATCTAAGTTTGAACCAGTAGAAAGAGGGTTATGCTTCGAAACGTTCGACTAATCATCCCGATTTGCGCAATGCTTGGATTAATACCCCTTTCCGATTGGTCACAAATCACCGCCACAACGTTTGAACCCGTTCGATTGTTGTGCAATCCACGGGCGATCCACGGAAACTCCGGCAGAATCCTAAGGGATTCCGGTTATTCCTCACGCATTCAACCGAACGATTCCGTTCGCTCCGCCGAAGAGTGGAGCGGTCGTAAACACGCGAATCGACGAAACAAATGAATGTGGGAGATCAAGCGAACGGTACGCAGTTGTCGTTAGGATCTCCGGAATCAGCTTGGAGTTGATAGGTATTAGATCTTGTTAGCTTCACTTGGTTTGGTGCCAGTTCAGTGTAGTTGGGTTCCGAGTTCCATTCTAACTCCGCTGTTTCGTTCCTTACATTCAACTTCTCTTCGTTTTTCTCTCCTTCTGACTTCTCTTATGACCTTGAAGGCATCGACATTTGGCCGCGTTGGGCCTCAATTGCCCTGCTCGTTCCTCGTTCTTCTTGGACGTGACAAGTGGAATTACTCGCCGATTGTCCCGCTCCATCCGCACGAGGACGAACACGCGCACTTGACGGCGATTGTAAACGTCAAGTGCGCGTGTTTGTGTTCGGAAAGCGGCACCTGTTCCCCTCGTTCATGCACTGTCGCTAATCCTTGGGACCAATCGGGGGGGCGAGCGGGACGAAGAAAAGGAGCAAGAGGAGGAAGAAGAAATTGCTTCGTTACGATCGGGACTGCTCACTGTAATTGGCGCTTCTGCTCCGCTCGGTTCGGTTGTGTTCCTGGTTTAGGGGGACTTCCGGAGAGGATGAGCGGGAAGGAGCAACAGGGGGGCGAGGAAGTGACCATTGAGCAATCGGGATCTTCGAGAAAGAATAGGCGGCAATTGGGGGTCGTTGACCTCACTCCCGAACGCGAGCGACCGAACGAGGCGAACGGGCAGGCGAGGAAGTGAACCGGGCGGGCAGTCAAACAGCAGACAGTAGGAGTTCAGTCATGCGATCTCACTATCTGGAGAGATCACTTTATTGTTACTTCATCGTTTTCTTGGGTTACTCTTGGTTCGTGCTTCAAACGGAATCGCTTGCTCGTTCGCTTCGGGTTAAACGCCCTTTCCATTGTTCTCTAAATCCCTTGAATCTTTTGAATGGTTTGGATCGCTTGAATCGCGGGCGTGAATTGCCGGAGATTTCCCCACCTGTTGCCTCGCCTCGGCCGCTCGGCCCGCCATTGTTCCCCTCGCCCGCCCGTCCGGACTTCACACCTGACGGCCGAAAGAAATTTGTTTATTCACGTCGCGCGCCGCTCCAAATTGCCCGATTTGACTTTCCGGCGGACGCGACGGGCGGCGGCGGTCAATCGAGCGAGCGAACGCGCGCGTGAATGCCGGAGATTCGTGAATTTTTCATCACTCCGCCCGCTCACCGTCGCTCGTCCTCGTTTGTGGTCGCACCGGGCGGGCGCAGAGCGGCGGGCAGGGAGGGAACGGAAATTATGCGCAAAATGAATCAAAACCGGGGGGAATCAACAACGAGCGCTTGGTCGGCAGGCCAGGTCTACGGTTCGTCCGTTCGTTCAGTCCGCTTGTTTGCTTGTGTTCGAGTGTGTTGTATGTAGTGGCCGAGCAGGAAGAAAGGTGCACGGTAGACTTGGTTGACAGTTACCCTGCTTCAAGAACAAGGCTGTAACCGAAACGTTGATCTCGCTTTTACCGCACATGTTCTTCCCTACCTTTTGCGTCGATTAAATCGCAATTGAAAAGAGAACTCCTGCCACCTTCCAAACCACCTAGTCGACTTCCGGATGGTTTCTTTTTGGCGCCAATTGCTCTCTTCGCGATGTCCAAAGGAATTAGGCGGACGACCCACTTGCGGCCGCCGAAGACATCTCCGCGCCGCCCGTTTCGCACCTCGGAATGCAAATTTTCGCCTTTCGAATCGTCGCTTGCAAGCCGTTTTGGAGTCGTCTGTGGGCGGCTTGCGGGCGGCTGGGGTCATGGAAATGCCGAAAGGAGTGGTTCGGATTGAATCGTTGCTGCTCTCTTGAAAGGCCGAAACGTTTGAGTTTTGGGCTTGGCGTGTCCAATTCTTTTTTGTCAGTTGATTGCGTTTGTTGCTCGTTGTCGGTGATGTCCACCAAAGGGCTTGATTCCTTTGGATGAACGCGCGGTAAAGCCGTTGTTGGGCGGTCGTCTTCCTCCAAACGACCGACTCTTTTACAGCAAGCATGAGTTGCCCATTGCTGGCATTTCAACCCCTCGAACTACATTTCATTGCCGTGGTTTTGATGCCAACTCACGGAAATGACCGCCCGCCTTGTCGCGCGACGCCGGCTTGCGCGAATTGGATTGGAGTGAGTTCGGGACGTGTGCCGGGCGGGCCGACGGAAACGCAGCGGAAAGGCGGCGAGTAATTTCGATAATCTCCCGCCTTCTCCCGTCCCTTTGCCCGGTTTGCCGCCTTCTTTTCGGTTAGTTTGGAAGAGAGATTTCTGAAAGCGGCTCCGGTCGAAGATGCTCGCTCGCTGGTGCCGCCCTTCGCCTTGATCCAATTAGCTGGCCGCCTATTCGTTTGTTCGATCGGATTTGTTTGGACTTGTTTGTAAATGAGCTCATAATCTCCCGGCTGCTCGTGGTCGTGTGGGCGTTCGTTCGTGTTTGTTTGCGCGCCGGAAACACGGCACACACGCGACTAATTGGTCGTTTGGGTCAACAGCCGGGCGTTCGACTAAAGGATGCAGATGGTTGGGCGGGAAGTGATCCTTCCTTTTGGGGTGACTTTCTGTTGCAAAGACGTGGATTTGAAGTGATCCAAGCTCGGGTGAATCACCACTTGTCGCTGCTCCAAAGTCCTCTTCCTTTTTGATCGAAACTCTCGATTTCGTGACCAAAAGAACGCTCTTGAAGCAAGAAGAAGGTGGAACAGAGGAGGAGGCTAACGCCGGGAAGGAGGTTGAGGACGATTATTCACTCCGTGCACACATGAGCGCCGATGAATAAGACTGTCCGCTCCGTCCGCCCTCCCGCCCGCCGTCCATTCATTCCGGTGGGCGGGAAAAGTGAGTCGTTTTTCCGTCGGGTGGAGTCGTTTTTTCGGCTTCTTCCGCCCACCTCTCGACCGCTGATGCCCGCCCTTCTCTCGCTTCTCGGCTTTGATTGCAAATCGTGTTCTTGAGATCATGCAGGTTTGCGGCCATTCTCACCTTGACTTCGAGCACTGGAGCTTTGCGCTGGGGGAGCTGGAGTAGTGGGTTCTTTCCGCAGGACACGAACAGACGTTTGAATCCGCTTGAGCAATAGATCGTTGACTAGCCACTGCTTCTCTTGTTCCTTTGTGTGCTTCTTTTTGCTCTGCTCACGATGAATAGCTCGCGAGTTGTTCTCCTCTTTCAATTCGAGTGATTGCCTCGAGCGTAAAGCTCACGGGTGATCAACGAGACGAACATCCTCCTTTTTGTTTCAATGGCTTGTTTACACGTGAACCTGCCCGCAAGTCACTTCTCGCTTCCCCTCGGCCATCACCTCAAAACGAGCGACCCTCCCAGAGGATTTGGGGTCGATTAAACGTGAACGGTCATTAAACGGATGGATGAAGGCAAGCCGAGGAAGATCCCCCATTTCCCTCGTGATCCTTCTGTTTGGCCCCTTCGTTGCCCGCGAGAGGGAGCGGCGTTGCGCAACCGGCCGAACCGATGGCCGAAGCGGACGGTCGGGGGGATTTGCGGCGGGCGGCTCAAACGATCGAGGCGAGGCCGAAGCCAAAGCGGACCGAGCCGGGGGAAGACGGAGCGGAAGTTTTCGGCATTCGGCTTTTGGAAATCGAGAGCCGACCACCCGCCCGTTCTGCCGGTCGAGCGGCCGGCCCGGTGGGCTCGACGGGTGGCCGATGGGAAGCCGCCGCTCCGCTCGTCGCGCGTCCGTCTTGAAGTGAAGCGGAATGCGCGAAATTCGTGAATACAAACGAGTTTGTTCCCACCCTTCTACTCTTTCGTTCTTCCGCCCGCTCCTGCTTTCTTTCTGCCTTCCGCTTCCCGCCTTTCGTTTGTGTCGTTGTAAAACGAAACCGCGCCATCCGGTTTGGCGCGCATTGTTTCGACGGCGAGCGAGTGGCCGGCCGGCGGGCGGAACGGCGACGCCTTTTGTCCTCGCCGAATTCAAAGCGGGCGGATCCATTGGGCATGGACATTGGCATCGGCAGGGCAGCCTTTCGCTTGCTGGCCAAGCATGAGTCGTCCTCGAGGGCATTCTTTGAGTAGTCCATTTGCCGTTGTCATTGTTTTTGTTACTGCTAGCTCTATGCATGTTGGAGTTCATTGCCGAGACCTTTCGTTGTCGCTTGCTCACTCATTCCTTCGCTTTCTTGGGGTTTTCGATCTTCTCCAATCGCCTTCGCACGAACAACGAGTCGAGTCGAGAAATGTCGACGCGATCGCTCGCTCGGCCGTCAGCGGCCGCCTAACGACGCCATTCGGTCTGCCGCGCACTCCCGCCGGGGAACTTCCGTTCGCGGCTCGTTCGCGCGCTCGATCGTTGCGGTCATTCGTTCCTCGCTTTTTTGCCACGATCGTCGTTCATCTTCGGCTTCGATCGGGGCGTTTTGGAGGACGCCGCCGCTCTCTTTTGACTGCAACCTCGTTTGTGACTCGTTGAACTGAGAGAATGAGTGGTCGAGAGAGGTTGTAAACGGCACAAGCTCTCGTCGAACAGCGAGGAGTTCATTGAAATCACGTTGGATCAATTCAGAACTGTCTAGCACCACACCTTTCTCTGCGGTCCGATTCGCTTCCTCTTCGAGAACTTCGTTGTCTGAAGACTTGCGGTTGAAATTCGATTGAAAAAAGGGAGCGGGACTACGAGTGAGTGGTCGACAATTGATGGACGGCCCGCTTCCGCAATCCGGAATGCCAACCTTCCGCCATATTTCACGTCTTTTTCCGCCTTTCCGGATGTTCCGCGGCGAAGCGGAGATCTCGTGCGTTTTTTTGACGCCCTTGTGCCCTCGCGAAGCGAGCGAACGGATGGACCGGCAAGCGAGTGGAAGAGGAAAGGAAGACGAAAAAAGAGGAGCGGAAGGCGGCGGGATTAATCCAATTAGTGACGCCCTTCTTGCCGGCCAACTAATTTGAATTCGATCCGTCCGTCCGATCCCGCCCGTCCATCCGATCGGTCGGCCGGCCGGTCAGTCGGGGCCGCGTGGCCGCCTGATTGTCGTCTTTTGTCATCGGAAGCGCAGATCTCGTGTCCATTTTCGTCGCATATTGGGCGGATAATGAGGGCCGAATGAGTGAAGGTAGTGAAGAGGGAAGAAGAGAGAAATGAGTGGTCAATGTCTGCGGTCATTTGCGGTCATTTGCGGTTCTTTCGATGGTTGAGGTCATTGAGATCAGGGGATCCTTTGACTCGTGCCCTCAACTGTCAGCGCTGTCCTCCACCCACCAAAAAAAGAGCGATCGCTTTCGTATCGTCGGCACCGTACGCAAAAAGAAGAACGGGGCAATCTTCTCGTCAGTCATCGCCGCCGCTGATCAATGGACGACGATTTTATTGACCGGAAATGCGGTCGACTCGTTCATCACTCCCGCTCTCCCACTCACCGGTCGGCCGCCTAATTCCGGTGATCCATCTTCGCGACGACGAGGAGGAGGAGGAGGCGAACGGCGCGGGCGGGCGGGCGGCGCGAATCAAAAGCCGCCCGCCTGACACCTGGACGACCGCCTAATGGAATTTGCGGCTGCGGCGGCGGCGCGCGAGGAGCCGAGCCGAGCGAGCGAGTGGCTTTGCGCGGCCTCTTGCAAAAGGAGCGGCGGAGTGAGTGGACAGTCCGCGGGAAAAGGAATGGGAGTGGGAACGGGGCGCTAAAGGAGTGTTTGACTCTGGCTGTGAGTCGGGGATTGCTAGGAAGGCGATCATGAGCTCCATGATCTGAATGAAGCTTCGTTTCTTTGTTTCCTCTAATTTGGGTGAGAACTGCCTGTATGCATGCTCGGCATCGAACGTTCTTTCTGTCCCTGATTCCCACGATCAATCCCTCCGCCCGTTCACGCGCTCGCTTCAGCCCCGACCGGAGCCGAAGGGCGGGCGCGTGCCGCCGCTCCGATTTGATCGATTGGCCGAACGAACGGCGAGGCGGGCGGAGCGGGCGGTGGGATCGGCGCCGATCGAGCGGGGCGGGCGGGCGGGCGGATTGGCGATTGATCATCGCTTGATCGCGAAAGGCCGGACGGGAGATTTCTTATCACTGGGGGGCGCGTTCGTGGTGAACATTCCCGTTCGATTTATTGCCTTCCATTCACTATGATTTGTTTAGGTTCAATTAGTCGGGGGATTCCGGGGTGAATTAGGGGTGTTGATTAGCTTGAGGCGCTATAATTGTTTTAAACTATAAATTGTTTGAGTTGTTTACAATCGTTAGCCTGTCGTTAGAGGTTGTTCAGAGGTCCAAGGCGAATCCTTAAAGAGGTCAGACCGTTACATTTCTTCCACTTACTTCCCCTTACATTAATTGTTGCTCTTCCTTCGAGCGTGGCCAATCCCCAATGGAAGTCGCGGGTAATTGCAGCAATAAGCGGAGGGTGAGAGCGGTCACTTTCACGCCTCTTTTCGCGCCGATTTTCCGCCTCGTTCGTGGCGGGCAGGTGCGCGACGGGGCGGCCAAATTGGAGTCGCTCTCCCGAATTCCCGCCTTCCCTCTCCGTTCGATTTTATTGGAGGCGAGGATTCAATTGATTTGTTCGCTTTCGCTTTCGTTTGTTGATCGTTCGCTCAAATTGTCCGCAAGTTCCTGCTTTCACGAGTTCGGAGCGATTTGGAGCGCTTCAAGGGGGATGAAAGACGGTGAACAAAGGGGTGAAGCTCGGCGATCCGATAAATTCTCCCCGAAGCGATCCCTAGCGAGCGATCCCGGGCGATCGGCGAGTGGAATGGAGGACTCCGGCCGGTCACTCCACGCTGCTCGGCCCGATGACTCCGCGGATTGACTCCGCCGACCGCCCGGACGAACGAGGAGGCGAGTGGCCGCCGATCCTTTGCGCAAACACGCGCCCTCGTTTCGGCGGCAATCGGCGCGAGCGGACGGCCGGCTGATGGACGAACTTGACGGACGGCGCGGGCGGCCATGATCGTTTGCTTGCTTTTCGACTTCTGGCGTTTGATTTGCGGCGCTTTGTTTTGGGATCGACTTTCGGGTTGACGTGGGCTGGAGTTCGTGGACGGCACTTTGGATCGTTCGGGTTGGACGGTTCGCGCTCGTTTTGCGGTTGGGGGCTTCGGCATTTCGACCACTCGCCACACGCTCGTCGGTTTTGTGATGTGTTGTTGACGGCGCCGCACTTTGTTTGTTTGTTCCTTGACGAAAACTCGTGGACAACAACTCGGTGGACTCTTAGCTCCGAACATTCTCGGGAGAACTTTCAACCTTCCGATTCGAAGTTCTGCCGATTAACTCTTCTCGGCCGTGAACCCGCCGAGCCGCAAACTCGTGGAAAAGGAAGTGTTGATCGCGCCGCGCGACGAAATCCGCGCGCCCATCTGCCGTCCACCGCGCCCGCTCCTCTCCTCACGCTTGTTGGCCCCACTGGTCGCGCGGACGGGGCGGGCGGCGTGGATCGCTTTCGCCCGCTTGCTTGCAGCTGCGCGCCGTCGTGTTTGCCCAGCCGTCGTCCCACTCGTTATCAGGGCGGTTCCGGTTCGAGGCGATTCGAATTGGTTTGGTGAGGGACCAGGTTTGATCGACGAGGTGCCGGTTTGACGAGATCAAGAGACCTTTTTTGGTTCCTTTTTTACTTCCGCTTTTTTCCCGCCGTCCTACCGTAACCACGCCGAAATGCCGAGCGGCGAAGCAAAGGGGCAACGTCGTTTCGCGCTCGCAGTGGGAATTCCGCCCGACGTTTCCGCGCGTTCGTTTTGTTGCGCGCCGTTCCGCCGCCTTCGCGCTTTGGATCGCGAACGGCGAATGAATGCGAGCTTCCCGCCCGAAAAACACTTCTTTTTATGGCCACTTCGTTTTGCGACGAGCTCGCTGTTGAATCGAGCGGCGCGATCATGGACGCCGACGCGAAACGAGGTGCCAAAAGGCGGCAACTTTTGGCGGCCAATGCAACAAACAACACGCGAGAGTCCATTCACATCATGACCGTCGCTGCGCGACAGGTTGGAAGGGCCACTTGCCGAACAAAAAGAGGAACGAACGTAACGATCAAATCAAAAGGTGGCAATTTTGTGTTGCTTTTTGTTGCGCCGTTCCTTTCGGCAAATCGCCGACGCGGCCGTCGCCCGACGCATGGCGCGTCGAGACGCGTTCCGCTGGAAAAACGAGATCGGCGCGACAGGCGGAGACGCGCGGCGTTTGCGTAATGAAAGGTTGCAAGCGGCGGAAGTGCCGCCGAGATCGCGCCGATTTTTTCGTCGAGATTTCCGTCGTTTTTTCGAGCGGTTCGGGTCGAGAAGCCGAATCGGACGTTCGAAACCCGACGCGCCAAAAGTCGCGACGATTTTTGCGGATTGTTTCGCGCGGTCCAATTTGGGCGGCTTGTCGGCGGTCGGCTTCAAAAGGCCAACTGCGCGGTCTTTTTGGGTTCACGTTCGTCCGAAAAACAATAGCGAGAAGCCGAGAAGATTGACTGCGCTGTGGCCGCCGCTTCTTCGCGCTCGTCATTAGCCCGCGCGCAGTCACGCTAATGAACCATAATTGGGCCACGTGCGGTGGGCGCTTTCGGTTTTGATCCCGCGTTGTTGATTTCTTTTTTTCGTGGGGCTTGGCCGGGGGGCCGCGATCGAGCCGGTGGATTTTTGGGTTTAGCAGCTCGTTTTTGTCTCGAAATTGATTCGCCTTTCGGCGACCACGCGCAATCCGCGACAGTTTTCTTTTCCTAATGAAAACGTCCGCCCACCGTGTTCGAAAGCAATCCGCGCGCGGCCTCCTCGTCCTTTCACGGCACCTCATAAAACGCGCGCGAGCGGCCACTTCTCGCCGCCCCGCTCTCGTGGATCATCCGCGGCCGTGGAACGCAAACAAGCGCGCAATACGGAGAAGCGAGAGAGCGAAAGGATCGGCCATGAGCTTCAATTGCGGCGTATTGTGGAGTGCTTGACTGTGGAGTGCATGCTCTGAGGGGCGATCGGGTCTTCTCGAATGTCCAGAGAAGCAAGTACGAGAAAAAGAAGAAAAAGGGAATGAGAGGATCAAATGAGCTGCTTTCTTTTGATTCTTCCGTTCCTTCGATCCTTGAATCGATTAACCGCTCATTGTACAATTGATTGATCGCGATCAGGGAGCTTGCGGCGGCCCTGCTTTGATTGCGGCTTCAATAGGCACGAGGAATCGAGCGGTGGAGGCCGGGCGCAAAGTAAGGAGCAATGGCAATGGCAATCGCAAGAGGAAGAGCAAGAGGAAGAGCAAGGCGGTAATTAACCGAAGGAAGGGCGGCGAGGAGGGCGGCGAGTGCAAAGAAGTGGGCGCGGAATCACAAAATTTTATTGGCTCGCCTCACACGCGCCTCCGCGCGACGCCCCGCGCGTTCCTTTACGATCCGCCCGCCTCCTGCTCTCGTCTCGTCTCGGCATGCTCGACGGCGTACTCCGGCTGTTGGTTGGGCGTTCGGGTCGGGAGTTCCGGTCGGTCGACGAGAAGCTTCGGGATCTCCGTGAGTGTCGAGTTGATGGGGGAAGCAGAGGGTTTCTTTGGCTTTTTTTTGGCTTCCGACTTACGTCTTGATTTAAATGTATTGCTTTGCAGCTCTTCGACTCACCTGTTCGATCTGCTCGGTTTGGTTCCACCATCGTTCGCGTGTATCGCCCTGTTATCCTTTCGACGTGTCTCGTGACCAGCTCGTCCTTTTCGTTCCAAAGACGCTAGGTGCGATCTCCACCTTCGGTTCTCCGCCCGCCACTCCGCTCATTAGCGCGCATTCATCTTTGTGCCTCGTCGTTCATGAGAAGGCCGGTTCGCGGCTTTGTTTTGCGCGTCGCCCGTCCAAATGCCATCGGGACGAACTTTTTTGTGCGCTTTCGTGTGAATTCGCTCCGTTTTGCGGCATCGATGGCTCCGTTCGGCTTCGCGCATGATTTCGATTCGATTGTTTGCAGCCGAAATAGTGACTTCGCCCGCTTCAAGCACGACCGACCGGCCGCCTCGTTGTTCCAACACGAAAGTGGGTCGCTCGAATGCAAATCGCGATGAGAAGTGTTGCCGTTCGCCGTTCGGGATTTGGCGGCGATCCGCAAGCGTTTTACGACCGGCGGCCGATCGAGCGGCGGCAATCGAAAACAGTTTGCTTTTCGGTCGGTTCGTTTGGCTGTTCGGTTGGCTGTTCGGTTCTGGAATCGCGTCTTTGGATTGAACGAGTGGAGGGATTGCGCGGATTTGCTTTCAATTTGGCATTGATGGTTCAAGGCTTTCTTGTTGTTTCTATTCATCAACTGCGTGTTGAAGCTCTGGACAAATGGCCACCGCTAGACGTGCACTTGTTCGTGAACTCGTCTATTTGTGTCCGTTTTGCTTACTTACCTGCCTTTCAATCAACTCTATCCGCCCACCCATCACAACGTCCAGCTCTCTCACGTTCCATTCCAATCCACATAGCGGTCCCACCGTAATCGTTCGAAAGCATGACGCGGCGAGGGCGCTTTCCCGCCGTCTCACCTGCGAGCGAGCGGCACGTGGCCTTCGGCTTTCTTTTCGCTCGCGCGCGCCAAAAGAAGCCGCCCGGTCGCTGCAAACTCCGCGCGCGCGAACGGTCAAGTACTCGCCGCTCCCACTTCTTGCGGTGGGAAAGGCGGGGATTCACCCCTCCTCCTTCTTCATCGCTCCGCCTTTGATCCGAAAGGCGACGATCCACTTGGCCCCGATTGTCGTGGACCTCTTTTTACTTTTTTGTCCTTCTTCTACTTCTTTCTTTCGCTTTGGGGTGCTCCCGCGGAGTGAACTCACGACTTCGCTTCGAATCGCTGCGGGAGTTTGAAGGAAGGCGGCCACTTCGGGCAGCGCGAAGAGAAGTTTGCGGCTGGAAATGCATGGAAGTCGTTTGGGGCGAGCAATTTAGCGAGCGGTCAGAGCGGCGGGGATGGGCGAGGAGTTTGGCTGGGAGCAGTTTAAGGGCGGATGTTGCCGAACGATGGGTGACGACAAAGGAGATTTTGGCTCATCTCTTCCCATTCCTCCCCTCCATTCCAGTCACTCATACCCCTCATGTCTCTCTTGCTTCTTTGTCTTCAGCTGCTGCTGTTTCGTGCTGTTGCTCTCGGACGCTAATTTCACCGTTTACGAGTTCCAACAAGCGATTCAACGGACGGCCGGAAGCGGAAACGAGCGGTTTGGGACCGAAATTAGCGACAAGACGGCGGCAATGAGCCAGGCCAAGGAGTGCGTGTTCGCTGCGAGCAGATGTCTTTCGACCCTCAACCGAGCGAAGCTTATGGTTTGCATTTCGCATGCATTCCGATCGGTGATCGTAAAAGCCGGTCGGTCGTGGTCAAACCGCCGCTTCGAACTTTCGAACAAAAAGAAGCCCCCGTGTTTGTCCAAACCGCCCCGACGGCGATCGCTCCTTTGCGAACAAAAAGCGGCGAACTTTACGATCAGCACAGCGCTTGAGCGGACGAAACGGGCGGTTCTTTTTTGTGATCGGGCTTTCGTGGGGCTTTCTTAGGAGGACTGCTTTAAAGTGAGAGGTCACTCTTCGATTGAATACACCGAGTTTTGATTGAAATGGGGATGACTGATCGCTACGAGGTTGAATCTGGGGCTGGGCTTCGCGTAACAGCCTTGTCAATACGTGCCCTTAAGACATTTTGTTGACGATCTGTTTGAACGCCCATTCCAAGCGGTGCTCCAGTCCGGCAAATTCAGAGGCTAATCGTCTACCTCCGGTTTGCCGGATCATTAGAGGAGTTCGTATTCGTGTTGTTCCTGTGTTTGCGGCGAACTCCACCGGACATTCCCGCAAATTTACGGCCGGCAACTCCAGCGGGTCGACCGGCCGAACGGGCGGCTCGTAAACGGGTTGTTCTTTTGGCGGCACCTCCCGCCCACTTGTCTTCGCCGGCCGTTACACCGGCACCCCGGCGATCGAACGGGCGGGCGATCGACAGGCGGCTCTAATTTTTTATCTCTTGGCCACGAGATCGCCTGCGTCGAGCCGAGCGGAACACCGGAAATGACAAGCGGGCGGTTCTTTGGGAGGGAGCCGCCCTTTCAGTCGCTCCCCCGTTCACTCTTTTGATCGGGGCTCGTCATGATCGTAATCAACGGAAGGAAGGAAGGAAGAAGTGTGTCGTTCGTTGCCTCCCACTTACGCTCTGGCGTTCGCTTCATTACTTCTTTGTAGTTTGGTAATTGAATCAAGGCACCAACTGGTTTCTTTTGTGTTTGGTGAATCAAGCGTTGCTTCTTTGGTGGCTGCTTCGGATGAAGGGATCGCTTCTCTTGGATTTCCATTGACCACTCCCCCGCCGCCCCGCACTTCGTTTGGCCATCGCCTGTCCGTGTTAATCCGCCCACTCCTCCGCCGCTTCGTCCCGCCTGTCCGCTTTGGCGGCGGCCGCTTTTTTGCGGCGATTTGCGGCCAAATCGGACGACAACCGGCCGCCGATCGGCCGCCTGCGCAAACATCCGACGGATCGAAGCGACCGGGCGGGCGGATTCGTCGTCGATCTCCTCGATTTCGACCGATTTCGTTGCTTTTCGTTCGGGTGAACGCCTAGGAACTGTCTTCTTGCAAGTGGAGATGATTGTGAGGTCCCTGTTGTTCCATAATGGGGCTCTTTAGTCAATGAGTCCCTTCGTTGACTTCCTTCATTGTTTTTCACCTCTTTCGACTTCAGCTTCTGATTCCGCTCTCCCATTTTTCCCTCATTTCCGCCCGCTCGTTGACCAATGGAATGGCCGCCCATTAGTACGTTTTGATCGTCCTGCTCGTAAAAACCAAGCCAACGAGCGGAACGATCGGCAATTAGCGGCGCCCGGATGAGTGCCGGCGGCGTCTTTCGGCCGCAATTTCCGCTGATTTGTGGGCGCCGGCCGATTGGACAAATTGGAGCCGCCGGCCGGCTGCGATCAAAAGCGGAACGATTGGTAATGGGATTACGATTATTGCTTTGGATTTATCGATCGAATGAGGGCGTTTGCCTTGTGTTGATCACGGAAGAACGAGGGAGCAGAAAGTTCGAAGGAGTTCGGCAAATTCAACAAGCGGGAACGGCGATTCGCCTTTAACTTCAATGCCAAACCCATTGCTTCAAATTCGAATCGCCTCACCTTTGACTCGATCGCTTTTTCAACTCGATCGCTCGTTAATTCGACGACGATCGTTCCGCTCGACTGCCGCGCAATGTCCACATTTGGATTGACACGTTCGCTGCGCCGCTCCGATTGATCGATCGCCCGCTCGTTCAAACTAATTGGATTGTGCTGCGTGACGATCCTCTCCGCCGCGCGCTGCTGGTGGGTGGGGGACGATTCGAATCGCCTTGTAAATTCGCTTGGGAATTCGCTCGGGAATTAGTGAGTTCCGCTAATTCCGTTGGGAACCTCCCTCCCACGCTAGCTCTTCTTCTCCGAATCGACCGCTAGCGACCGGACCGCCACTTGTGGTCATCATTATGCCGTAAAAAACGCCCCGTCCCGTCGACCTCATTCCGTCGCCTCACCCTCACTGAACGGGCGAACGAGTGAGTGAGCGAACGGGCGGGGCGGCGGTCGGTCGGGGCGGTTGTTTTGAGAAAAAGCGAACGGCGATCGCCGCCGCCGCTCGGTGGCGGGTGAGCGGGTGGTCCAGTGCGGCGGCATCTGCTCGTCCCCCATCGTCCCCGTTCGCGAACTTCAAACGGCGTTAATTTTTATTTGATTTCTCGCGCTTTCGGCCGGCCGATCGCTCTCGATCGCCCGCCCTCGTAGATCTCGTTGGAGTGAGCGATCGATTGCTTGCAGATGGCCATTCGTTCTTGCATTCCAGTCGTTTCACCTCTCGTTTTACTCTTCGTTCCCTCGTTCTTCTACTCTAAACTGCTAGCTTAACAAGACCATACGAGTCTTGCTAATCACAAGCTAGCGATACAGGCGCCTTCAGACATCAACTAGCTTCTACCCAATCGGCACTTACTAATTGACCTGTAAGTAAAGCCCCTTCGCGCCTACCCGTTCATGAGAACTTCTCCTTCGCATCGGAAATGTAAAGAAAGTACGCTTGTTTCTTGTTTTTTGCATTAGTTGATGGAATTTCGAAGTTGCCGCTCGACCGGCCGGGCGGACGACGGCACCTGAAATTCGATAGGCGACCGTCCCCGCCTGCCGGCTGGTCGGTCGGCCGGTCGAAAGTCGCCTGTCGCTTCGAGGCGGGCGGGCAGGTCGGGAAAAACACTTTGTGGTTCGTTCCCGGGCAGGTTCTTTTGGTCACTCCTTGCTCCTGCTTCTTACCTACTTTACTCTTTTTTATTCCTCTTAGGCCATCCATAGTCTTCTTTATTCCTTCGTAATCGGCCACTTTGAGTTGAAATGGAGTGACCGTAAGCCACTCGTCTTGAGCTCGCTTCAATCTCGAGTGGTTCACGTACAAATGACTCCTTCGCTCTCGCTTTTGTCCCCCAATCCATCAATCAGCTGAACGAATCAGGGCGGTCGGCCGTGGCTTTCATTAATTCGCGGCGATTATGATCGATTCGACCGACCACGAGTCGTGATCCCGGCCGGACCGCCGCACGGGGAGGGAGCAATCGGGAGCGCTTAATGGATTTATAATCGTTGGATTGGCCGGGTCGGCCGGTTGGTTGGATCGTAAAGCGAGGAGGAGGAAGAAGGCAGGAGGAGAGGAAGGCGAATGCCCTGCTCTGCTTGTTCGAATTCCCCATTCCTTGGCACGATCAATGGGCGTCCGTTCTTCCATTCAGCTCGCCCCATTCATCTCGCAGAGCTTCCGGAACTCGCCGGATTGCGCCTCCAACGGCCCGCAGTAACGAACGCTCGTGCCCGATCCGCCCGCAACGAACGCAACGGACGGACGAATGGGAAGAACGCAAATCCCCGCGTCTTTTCTTCGCGCCCGTCCGAATGCCCGCAAGCTTCCGCGGGGATCGAATGGACGACGGGCGCGAGAACAATGGACGGGCAGAAGGGATGAATGAGCCGTGCGGATTGTGCAAATAATCCTCCGGAAATACGCGCGCACTCGCCTGTTGATCGCCCAAGCAAAGAGGCTAATGAATAGCGAGAAGGTACACGAACGACGAAGGAGTGTGTACGACTGAAAGAAGTGTGCACACGTTACCTCGAGCTATCGTGAATTGTTTTGAATCCTTCCTGCTCCTTCTTGCTCCCTCATTCTTCTTTCGTTCATCTACGGTAGTTGATCAGATAAACGAAGAAGACGAGATCCCGCCCGCCCGCTCTCTAATTATCGTGAGTTTGCGTTCGAAAATGATGAACGAGATGGTCGGCTTTCGTGACCTCGTCCTCTCTCGTGTCTTCCGTTCGTCCGTTGATCCTTCGCTCCCGATCCGATTTGTTGACGTGAGTCGAAAATGAGTGATCGTTTCTCGTGCTCGCTTTTTTCTTCGACTACTGGCATTCTTTCCAATGTAACCTCATTTTCTTTTCTCTTCCTTTGTGGTTGTTCATCGGTCTTTGTCGATTGCGCAACCCGGCTACTCGATCGTTAAGCCACCTTTCTTTGCTCGTTCGATTACCCCCAACGCCCGATTCCTCTTGCGGATTCTCTCCAACAATCAATTAATCGATCCTAATCGCCATTGGTCGAATCAAATCCAACGGGAAGCGGCAAAGATAAAACGAAAGCCGGTTGTTGGGCGCGAAATCGTGTGTTTCGCGACGAGTTCATCAATCAGGCAAGCGCGACTCGTTGCTCGCTTCCTTTCGGTCATCAACGCGCATCGGAAGGCGGAGGGATCAGTGGGGGATAAAAAGCGCCCCATTTGTCGCCGCCTCTTGGGTGTCGGGCAATCAGCTCACGCTTCATTTGTGTGGGCAATTCGCGGGTGTTTACCGCTCCCGCCCGCTCCGCCGTGTTGATCGCCCAGTAGCCCGCTCGCCAGGTCAGCTCGCGGGACCGCGCGGGTCTTCCGGTCGGTCAAGTGCCGGCGGTCTTCCGCGTCAGCTTGATCAGTGGAAGTCAAAGGAAGATTGGGGAGTGGCGAAAGATCTGAGGAATAGAGAGGATGTTCCATGGAATGGAGGCGGAAGTTCAAAAGATTTCGAAGGTTCGAGGAAGCTCGAAGGGATTAGAAGAGTTCAGAAGGAGTTTAGTGGGAATTGAGGCCGCTAATTACTTACTTGAAAATTTCATTAAATTCCTCCTTTTTTCCTCCCGCCTCTCTTTTCGCGCACTGTTCGCTCTCCCACTTGCCGCTCGCTCGTTTCTCCGTCCGGCGACTCGTGTCGTGCAAGTGGGTTTGACACGGAATCTTGAGTTCGAGTTCAAATTCGCGTGTTTTAATTACTTGCCGACCGGCGAGGGCGAACGGAGGAGGACGAGCTGGAGGAGGGCGGGGAGCTTCAAAGAACCGAAGCGAGAGCGGCTTCTTCAAAAGCTCGCGCACCCGCTGCCTCGCTTGGGCGGCGGCTTGTCATTCGCAGGAGTGCGCCAGTTTTGCTGCGATCTTTGAATTCTCGCCCAGATCCTTTGCGAGTTCATCTTCCCACGGGACTACGGAGCGGCAATCATTCAACCAATTGGCTGGGTTCATTGCCCCAACCACAGATCAAACGAGCGCACGTAATGAAAGGCGGAGATTCACGCCGCTTTTGATGAGCGACACGCCCGCCCGCCGCGCCTCGCCCGGCTGCCCGGAAATCCACTTGACGCGCCGCTCGTCCGCGAACACACGCGCGCCGCCGCCCCCCGCCCGCCGATTCGATCCGCGAACAAATTACGCTCGCCCGCCGCTCGTCTTCCGGCGCCTCGAGTGCCCACTTCGCCTCCTCATTGCCCCCGCTCGTCGTCCGCCATCGGTCGGTCGGTCGAAGATGAGTGAACAAAATCAAAAGAAACCCCTCCGGAATTGCAGCGCCGCTGGTCGTTGGGGTCGAACGTCCGTCGATGTGAACCGAGGGGGCATCCTCGCCATTGCGCACCTCGCTGCTTCCTCCCTCCTCATTCTTTTCTTCTTTTAATTCACTTTTTATTCGCCGCCGACCGTCCTTAAAATCCACACCGTCACGGGCGCGCGGCGAGTGGGGCGGCGAACAAAACGCGCGCCGAAAGCCGCGAATCTCAGCCGATCGCGCGAATCCTGGAGTCAATTACGCGGTGCGGCGGGGATGTCCGTGCGGTGGGGTACAAATGCGTTTCTTTCTGTCGGTTTATTGCGTGTTTGACGGCGATCGAGGGGATTCATTGCCGTGCGGTCACCTCTGTCTTTCAGTACTGGGCGGTCACTCAATTGCGCTTCTTTCATGCTGCATCGCTTGCTTGTTTGATCATTTGTAGAGGGATTAGGACGAAGAGCGTCGAGTGGGTAAAGAGAAGCTGGTTAGCAGTTGATGAGAAGAGTGAGTGGGCAGTAAGGTGGGGCGGCACCGTCCGTCCGGGCAGCCACCTGCCATCAATCGTTCCACCCATTCGCTTCCACTTACCTCCGCTCCACTCCCGTCCACTCGCCCACTGCTGGCTCCGATTCAATGGCCTCTGCGGGGACCAACCCACCGGCGCCAGACGAGAGGTTGAAATGTTGATGGGCGATTTCATGATCTCCGCCCGCCCGCCCGGTCGTTCGCTCCGCAAATTACGGCCGTCCGTCCGCGCCGTCTGCCGCCAGCCAGCCAGCCGTTTTTTGTCCTTGAAACGCCCGCGAATGACCGCATTTTATGGGCGAAAAAACGACTCCCACCCACTTCTTCTCCAAACAATCGGCTGGATTGATTGGTGAGGGCGATAAGCGAGTGTAGCGGGGGGTGGTCGCCGCGAATTGCCGCACTTCCTCTCCTCGGCATTCGGTCACTTGAAATTGGATTCCAATCATTGGATCACGCCTTCGACCACGCTTCAAATCATGGGCGATCCTTGGGACGTTGAAGGGATCGAATTGCCGATCAAATCCCAACGGATCGGGCACTTCTTTCTCGCACCTGTTCGTCCGCCTTCCGTCCAGCTCGTCCCGCTCGTCGATTCGATCCCTCCGAAGTGGTGATCTTCGCGCCGCATTGCGTCCACCCACCATCCGGCCGGCCGGCTCGGGGGATTAGCCGCCGCTTCCGCAATTGTTGTTCTTTGCGGACACAAAAGCGAACACTCGACTCCCTTCCATCTTCTTGTGTGCTCGTTCGCGCCGTCCAGGTGCGCGAAGTGGCTGAAAGCAGGCGGAATGATCGACGAGCTCGATTGTTCGCCTCGCCGCCCGTCATGTCCGCCGTCTTCTTCTTTCGGTTGGCCACTCGCTTCGCCTCGGCCCACTGCTCGGTCAAGCGGCCCGCTCCGCCCGCTCGCTCGGCTGCTTTTTCCCGCCTTTCCAGCGAGGCTCCGCCCACTTTTCGGTGGACTTTTCGGTGGACAATGCGGGCAAGCGGATTCTTTCCACCGCTTTCTTGCTCATTGTCTTTAGTAAGTGAGTCGAATAGGGAAGTTAGCGAGTCATTACTCTGCGGTAATTCGTTTGTAATGAGTTCTTAAGACGCCTAGGTCTTTGTTTGGTCGCTTTCTGATTGCTTCTTCGCTCCTCCCGTGCACATCACCAATTCTCCAATGCTTGCTCTAACTCCACAATCGCTGCCAACTAACAAAGCGCTTTCCAATTGCTTCGAATAAATCCACTTATCACCACCCCTTTTTTGCCGTCCACTCATTCGAATCGTGCAACCGGTTTTTGCGCGCCGGCAAACCACTCGGCCATCTGCTGCCCGCCAGCCAACCAGCGGCGGCGGCCATCATTCATTCATTCACTCCATCCATTGCGCATCCCGCTCGCGAAGATGACGAACTACCGAATTGGCGGCTCCGCTTTTTGCACGCGCTTCTGCGGCTCCACGGCTCTGGCTCGCTTCTGGCTTCTGCCCGCTTTAAACCGTTTTTATGTCATCAACACACGCACTTCCCTCTTCCTCGCCGAGCTTCCGCCCTTGTTGCCGACCGCCTCCGCAATGGCCGGCCGATTTGATTTGCGAGTGAACAAAAAGCGGAGGGATGCGCCGCCCGTTTCGTCCCGCCCGCACGGCTCGGCGGCTCCAAACTTTGCCGCCTTCGCTCGCTTTTTTCTTATCGCTTCCGAATTTTTGATGTCCGCCTGTCGGCTCGACGATGCTCGGCGGGATTCTGGCGGCCAATTCGCGCCCCGCACCGCTTGGCAACACGTTCGATACGAGCGGCTGTTGCACGAGGGAGGAAGGAAGGCGATCAGCCTTTCTGCATTCCTTTACTTGGATTGCACTAGGACGATTCTTTTGCGCAGCCCATTCGTCTTCATGCTATTGCTCTGCGCATCGAGTTCTCTGCATTGAACATTCGCTTGTTTCTTACATCTTCTCCGTGCTTTTACCTTTGATTGGTTGTCTGGCCGATCGTAAACGGAAGCAAACGCCAAAACAGCCCCCAGCCGCCCACGGTCCATCCATACAATTCCATTTTCCATCCATTCAGTCAGTCAGTTAGTCGAGATTGTTGCGTGTTCCTCCGTCCCCCCAACTGAAGAAATCCCGACGCCCTCCACTTCCAAGCGGCTGATTGCCGAAGCGCGAAATTCGCCGCCCCGCCTCGCGGACGACGCGGCCGGGCGTCTAACTTCGTTTTTGCGGTCCGCGGCTTCGTTAAGCGAAAATCGGCGCCGTTTTGTCGGCGGCCGCTTCTTCCCGGCCGCCATTGTGTCATCGGCAGGCGGGCGGGCGGGCCGAGGGCTGGAGCGGGCGACCGGGCAGCAAAATTCAACCGGAAAACCCGCTACTTATTCAATCAACTGCCGTTTGCTGCGGCTTCCTTCGGTTGGCTCGTGGGTTGGTTGTGGGTGGGTGTGGAGTTGGCGCGGGAAATCTCCTCCGCTTCGTACTGCCTTGGGTTGCTCGTGTTGCTTGTTTATTTGCGTTTCGTCCTTGATTGACTCGTGCCTGTTCGTTCGTACTCTGACCTCGATCGTTCGTGCCTTGCGGACCCGTGAACTCCGTTTAGCCTTGGGCCGTCTACCCACTCGACATCGTCTGATCGATCAGCATTGATTGCAGGAATGCCCGAAGGACCCACCTGAAGATGGTTTGTGATTGCATCCCGCCGCCGCCGCACTTCGACCTCCCGCCGCCGCCCGACCCGTCGCTCGTTTGGGAGCTCCTGGTCGACTCCGGCGAGCCCTTGGAGTTGTTCCACAAGGTGCCGTTACAAGAGATTTGTCTTAGGTTGATGCGGGAGTTCCTTTTGAAATATGCTTTGAATTCCATCGCTGGGCTTCCGCTTTTTCAACCGCCGTTCACTCCACAAAGTTTTCGAACATCAAGAGAACCTTTTACTCCTTGAAAGATCACCAAATTTGATGCGCAATCACCCGCACTCACTCCCCTCCCTCTTTCAATGGTCGACGGCTGACCGCCGCGCCCAAAAGTTCGACCTTTGTGTCGACCCACTTGCCGCCCGCCCGCTGACACGCCCGCGGGTGTCCCCAACCGCTCATAAATCACCGAATTCGCCAAGTCCGCGGGGAGATTCGCACCGCCGAAATTGATTTTCGGTTGTCACTCGCCGCTCGCCGGCGGCCAAAAGCCGAACGGGCGGGCGGGGGGAAGTCGGCGGCCGATTGTTGGGCGTCCTTGAGCCAATTGATGCAAATTTTTCGCGCAATCCAGTCGCGCTCGCTGGGTGGCTCGGCGGCTGGCTCGACGGGTGGCCGCAAAAATGAACTCATTGTCCCGTCAGTCCAGTGGAAATCAAATGGGAATTCAGGCACGACATGAAGGAGTTCTGGCGATTGGAGTCGTTTTGAGAACGTTGAAGAGAAAATATGCGATCAAAGAAGAAGAGTGTAGAAGAAAGAAGCCGTAATGTGCTCATAGGAGGATGTTGGCGTGAACCGTTTGGAATTTCAAGTCAATCGCCAAGCGAATACTTCCTTGCACAAAAGCTTCACGCCCTCAATGTTGAACGAAAGGACGGACGGCAGTCAAAAATGAATGAGAGATCGTTGAGGCAACACGTTCAAGTGATAATCTTCTGCAGCAAACGAATTTCTCCACAGGTCCTGTTCGTGTTTAACTAATTCCTTCACGTTTCAGGCCCGACTCCAAACCTGCGTCCACAACCCGCTACTCGGCTTCCTGGACGGCGAGAACGTCGTTCTGCCCGGCCCTCCTCTGCCTCTTCTTCGCCCTGCTGGCGATCGGCTGTTTGGTCAGCGCCTGTGTTTACAGGAGAAGGTAAGCAGTGGGATCACGGGAGTAGAGGGAACAGTTGGGGCGAGCGATCGCTCACTGCCGTTCGCTCATTGTTACGTCGCAAGCTGACCTCCCCCCCCGCCAGTTGCCGATCCATCATGCGAGCGACAACCGAACGGGGAGCAAGCGGGGAGCAGACGGGGGCAAAAAAACTGCTGACTGACTTTCGCGGGTTGATGGATCGAAACAAATCGGGCTGAGCGGAGCGAGCGAGCGGAGAGATCTGCGATTGTTCACTCACTCCAGATCTGCAGTCCCGTTCTTAGTTCGCTTCAGCACTCCGCTGTTCGTTGATCGATCGTCGGTCGATCGATCAAGTAGCAAGAGATGGGTGGGAGGAAGGAAGGAAGGGAACAGGTGTTCTCTGCATAGCATTGTTTCCGTAACGGGTTTGTGATCCAATAAGGAGCGGATCATCCCCGGAAGGGCAAGGCGTGATCCCCAAACGGGGGTGCTTGCCGGTTGTTTACGCGTGTTTTCCGCCAATCTGCCCGCTGTCCGGTCGTCCGGCCAGCCGGTCAGCAGGTCGCAAATCCAATCGAAGCGAACCATAGTCAGCCGCAGCGAACGGGTGGCCAAATCGGGGGTGCGACGGACAGGAGGGACGAGCGGAAATGATTTATGGCGCGTCATCGAGCCGCCCGTTCGTTCGCTCGCGTTCGTCATCCGAATGACCGCAAATGGAGCAGAAATGAGCGGGCGAACGGGCATGGACGGGAGCGGAAGGGAGAGGGCGGAAGGACGGGAGTGGGGGAGTCACCAGACGACGGGAATGAATTCAACCTCGATTTCGATCGAGCTGTTTGGCATTCCTTCGGTACCTTTGTTCCTTTCGTTCGTTTCCTACCGTTGGGTTCTTTCGTTTCCGCATCGTCCTTTGGGACATCCATTGCTTTCATTCGGTTCCTTCCTTCGCCCGTTCAGTTCGCTCCAAAACATCGCCCTTACGATCCAAGAATCCCGATCTTTGTCCCATTGCCGCCGCTTGTTCATTCCAAATTCGAAACCAAAATAGAGAGCCGACGTTTCGCGCAACCGGCGGCGAGCGGAACACGCGATCTCTTCATCAAACCGCGCCCCTCGGCTTTCTTCTCGCCGCTCGTTCGTCAAAACATCCCCCGCGGGCGGCCCGGCGGCATCTTGGGGGAATTCTTAATTGAGTGCGCCGCCCCCCGCCGCTTCGGCGCTCGCTTGTCGCCGATTGACGTCCGAATTGGCCGCGCGAGCGAAATCCAATTGCGGCGAGTCGGAGGTCGAGCGGCCGAGTTGGTGCGCTCGATTGGAGTCCGAACGGGCGAAACGGGACAAGCGGGGAAGTTCGGGGATGCCGAGAGAATGAACGAGCAAGTGGCTAACGAGAAGAACGGAGGAGTTGATTAACGAATGAAATGCAGGAGTCTTGTGTTCACACTCTGTTGCACCGAAAAGGCAAAGAGGGGAAACAGTGCAGTCCTTTTGTGACCTTCGCCCTTCTTCGCTTGTTTGAACAAAACGTTGGAGTCCAACACAAAAACAACTCATCTACCGCTCGCAACCCACTCATCCTCTCTTGTTTAACAAATTGATCCTTTAGCAAACATCCATCAGCAACCCCCCACCAGAACCCACTAATTCCCCCCTGTTTGCAGACGAAACCGCCCGAAATGCTCGCAGTCGTCGGTGAACACGAGCAAAACGAACTCGGCGTCGGCGGACACGACGATCTGCACGGGCGGCACGCAGGGCGCCCACTGGTCGTTCGAAGACTGCCTTCCGTTGGGCCAAACCGTCCCGGTTGGGCTACGGAAACGCGGGGACGCACTGCCAACTCGTCTCCCCATCAAAAATGTTCGCGCCGCACGTTGCGCACGCGCAATCGATCGTCGCGACTGCTAACGCCGCTCCCGGAGCGCTCATTCGGTAGGCGAAGAGGTTGGATTCGATCGTTTTAATCGTTTGATTTGTTGCAGAACGCTGCCGAAACGCTCATGTGGTGCTCCAGGCATCCGTTCGCTCCACCCGCCGGCACGTCGTCCATTCGATTGCATCAGGCGCACTTTCCGTCGCAGTGCTGCTTGTCCGCCGCCGCAATGCACCCGCCTCACCCGCTACACTACCAGTCGACGAACGGAAGTGTGGGCGGCGGCTATTGCACGCTGAGCGGCTTCCACCCGCCGCCGCTGCAGCCGGCGGCAGCCGCAGTACGAGGAGATCGGAACGATGCGATGCGCTCCGCACTACGCCGCGAATCCGATTTGTTGCGCGAACGACCGCCGACTGCAGCGCGCCGACTCGGAGACGATCTTCGAGGATTTGAGCGAAAATTTGCGTCTCCAGCAGCAACGCCGACCGCCGCCCACTTCGCGGCCGCCCGCACCGCCCGCCGCCGTCGTGAAGCCGCCCGCGCACGTCGCGGAACTCGAACTCTTCGTCGTCGTTCACGGACGAACTCATGGGCAGCGGCTCCTGTGGAGCTGGAGCAGTTGGCGCACCTTGGGCGTCCCCCTGCCGCACGACGTTCTCCAGCACCGGCAACAGTCGCACGGCGATCTGCACGGACGGGAGAGCGGCTACGGCACCGGGTCGAAGGCGCGAGCTGCACAGGCGGCTGCCGCCGCTCATGCTCACGCGCACGCTCAAGACAAGCGACTCGAACTGGAGCAGTCCGCCCCAAGCACTCCGGTTAAGCGGGTTTGTTTCCTCTTCCTTCCCTGATCCGATTTATAGACTGGTGGATTGCAGAACAGTCCGCTCGCCGATCCAAAGCTCGTCCAGCGGCCACTCCTCGCAGCACAACTCGCCGCCCTCGACAGCCGCCGGTGCTGCGGCTGGAGCGCTCGTGCTCGACGACCGCGCCGATCCCGCCGACTCGCGTCATTCACGCGAAGAAGAGCGAGCAGTCGGGCAAGGGGATGACTTACGTTTGATCCCTTGAGTTCCTCGTCCTTCGAATTGCTCCAATCTTCCGTCCGTTCTTCTTGCCAATTCCTACCGTTCCTCCCCACCTGACTACGAGTACACAACGCCCGGTCATTGCCTTCCGTCTTGTCGTTCTCCAGCTTGCTCCTTTTCGCATTGATTCCATAGATCGATCCGATTCGATTGCAATAAACTCCGAATTTATTCGTTGAATTGATCGCTTGCGGGAGGGACGAGAAGAAGAAAGGAGGAATGTGCAATAGAAACAAACGGGAAATCTAATCAATAGAAGGAAGGAATCAATAGACGGATGACCAATGGGACAATCGATAGTGGGCGGGATCAATAGATGAATGGAAATTATTTACTCGTGACAAACAAATCGGGCGAGTCGAAGTCGCCGGAAAGTACTGAAATTGAGCAATGAGAATCAAAATAACGAATGGAAAGAACGAACCCAACGACTGATCGGCCGCGAAGTCGAAATCTTGGCGCGCGCCACACGCGCTCGACGTCGCGAGGCGCCGGCGGCTTTCGGTTCGCCACACGCGGCGGCTGCGGCGCTTTCGGCCGTTGCGATCGCTGCGGCGTTCGTGCGCGTTGTGGCGCGCCGGTCGGCGGTTCGCTTCACGTGCGGGCGAATCGGCGACGGCGACCAGCCGGTCGTGGGCGAAAGGGGGCTGAAAGACGCCGAGGCGGCGCGGGGGTTCTCCTTTGGGTCCACCGATTCGTCCGTCCGATCCCTTCGATCCCTTCGTCGAGTTCCTTCCGATCCAGCTCGCGCTCCTCCAGCTCCTCCATGGCCTCGGTCCACTCGATCTTCCCGTACCCGCGATCCTCCAGCTCCGCTCGTCGTCCCTCTTGTGCCGGTTCTCTGCAACACAATCCTTGCTTTAACCCTCCTTCCAACTCCCGAGAACGAACCGATGGCCTGAAGTCGTTGATTGACGGACCGCGTGGTGTGCGAAAACAGTTGCGAGGGGTGGTAGTGGCTGTCGCTGGCGTGACGCCGCATTTCGTCCAACTCCTCGCGCATTCGCTCCAGCTCGGCGCTGAAATTCGGCGCGCATTTCGCCCATCTGCCGCCGCAACGCCTCGTTTTCGTCGTGGAGGCGATCGAAGCGGCGGCCGCTTTCGACGTTCTCCTTCACCAACTGCTCCACGAGTCGCTTCAACTGCTCGCAGTGGTGCGGAGGCGCTGGAGGCGGGGGCCGTTGGAGCGACGAGGTGCGCGTCAACGCGAACGCTCGCTGTGGCTGGGTCGAGGTAGCAGCACCGGTAGCGGTCGATGTCGAAGGAGCGACAACCTGCAAGCAATCAAAGCAATCCAATGGAAAGAGAGAAAGAAGCCTACGGGCTTGGGCTGAAGCCGTGGAGCGGGGCTGGAGCTGCGGCTGGAGCGGCATCGTCGTGGGCCGAGCGGCCGGCTTCTCGGGCACGAAAACGGGCGTCGTGCGGCCGAACGCGACGATTTTCGGCACGGCGGGTGGCCGCGAGGGCGGCGGAGCGTCGCAGGAGCCGGAGCGGCGGCGAATCTTCAATTCGTTCGGTTACTTTCGTCGTTCAACTCGTCACTTCGTCGTTCAACTTTCGTGTCGTTCGACTCGAAAGGCGGGAACTCACTCGCTGGTCGGCGCGAAGAAGCGGCGCTCCGACGGGCGTTCGAGCGGCGGGAGTTCGCGGCCCGACTTCGCCGTTCGGCCGACGGCGGGTGAGTTTGGTTGTGATCGAACAGAGGCGCCGGGCACGGAACGACCGTCTCTTCGTAGGCTTCGGTTGTGATCGTGAAACTGAACGGAGACAATCAGAAGAAGGAAACGGAAGGAGGAAACGAACGATCGATTCGGGGTCGCGCTGTCGGCGCGGGCGGGCGAGCGGACGGCGTTGTACGAGGGGAAGCACGAAGCTGCGATCACGACGATCGACCATTGATGCTCGCGGAGGTCCTGCAAACGATGGAGTAAAAGAAGGAAAGAGCGGATGAAACGGAACTCACTGGAATGACTCAAAGGAGAACCGCTCATTTGAACGACGACGGCGAGAAGCGCGCGGGATCCTGCAAAACGGCGGAGGTTTCGAGTTGAACGACGAAGGGCGAGAAAGAAAAGCACAGGATCATGGCGGGGATTGAACGACGCGGACAACAATTCACGACCTGATTAAAGACAGAATTGATTCGGTTTCGGCTCGTTTCAGTTCAACAAAGGTTCTCGGATCGTCCGGAAAGGAAAATCGAAGGAAATGAAAAAAATCGGAGGAAATGTACTCACTGGACACCTGAAACCGAGGCAGTGAAACGCCAACGATTGAGAGCAAGGTAGGTCGACCAAGAATTCACTCCACAAATCCACGAGAAAACATTCCGACGGCAGATCCAAAGCCGCCGGTCACTCCCGCCCACGCCGCCCGCTGCCCGCGCGTTCGAACGCCGCCGCCGAGCGATCGGCAGCCGGGCGCCAACTGCGCGCATTTCGAACGAGCGATTGGGCGCGCTCCGCTTTCCCTCCCGCTCGCTTCCTTCCGAGTTCTTCCTGCCGCTTGCTTCCGTTGGATTTCGCTCGGAATCGCTCGGATTTTCGTTGATCCGTCCGTTCGTCCATCCGATCGGCCAGCGAGCGATGGAGGATCCCGACATGAGCGCGAGTGCGCGAAGCCTCGGCGAATCAAGCGGCGAACAGGGCGCCGAGTGGATGCGTGAGTTCTCTTCGCCGAAATTCCGATTGATCGCTTGAGTTGCAGAGTCGGACCGCCGCTCGCTCCGCCGGAAGCTCGAGGAGGCGCAGAGCGAGTTGTACGAGCTGAAGCGCGCCCTGCCCTTCCTCAATGCGGTCGATCCCGAGAATCCCCAGCAATCGGTTCGTTCCTCTTGATTCTCGTTTGTTTGTTTGCTCCTTGTTTGTTCCGAAGAATGAGGGCGGGAGGGAGAGAGTGAACGTGCGGAGAGGAGCGGAAATTCGTATTCGAAAGCACGTGGCTTCTAGGGCGATGCGGAACAGAAGTTGTCGGAAAAATGCCTGAATTCTGGCGATTGTTTTCCAAATCATCCCAAACTCCTGAGGTTGCAGCTCGTTTCGAATCCACCGCACTCTGTCGTTTGAATTTTTGGCACTGAAATCCAGCAACTGCTCCACAAACTCGACGATTCTTCTCGTTCTCACCCCCTCATCCCTTCGATCGTTCCAGTTCCGCCTGCTCGCCCAGCAATGCGCCGACCTGGCGGCCGAACGGGACGCGCTGTTCGCCGAGCGCGCCGAAGCGGACGCCGAGCACCGCGCGGACATCCAGCGGGCGGACGACGCGATTGCCGACCTGCAGCGCCAAGTGCGGGAGATCGGGCAGGAGCGGGACGAATGCTTCGACAAGTGCATCCAACTGGAGCGCCAAATCGACGAGCACCACTCCGTTCACTGCCGCACGGAGCTGGAGCACAGCGGCGGCAGTCGGAGCAGCGCGAACCGCCGCCGCCGACGCGACGCCGCCGTCGAGGAGTCGCGCGCCTCCGAGTCGTCGACGGACGCGTACTTGCGGGCGCTCCAGGTAAGCGGAAGAGGAAGAGGAAGCTGGGGATGCCGTCGGGAGTTGCTGGGTGTTTCGTTCGAACGTTGCTCAAAGGAGAAAGTCGGAGATGTTGGCAATACACATGGCTTCCTTTTCAATCATCGTTCTTGAGCAAACAGCCGGCAGTTCTTTCGGGTTTCCTATCCGTTGAAGCAGGAGGAAAATTCTCGAAAGGAGCGTCACTTACTTTCTTCTTTTTGCGACAATCAAATCTTCTGACTACCGAGCGCTTCACGATCTTTCGAGCAAAGGAACTGGGCGTTCCAAAGAGAACATTCGACAATCAAACGCCTCCCGACTTCGAATAATTCGCCTCGTTTCAGAAGACGTGCGAAGAGCAGCAGGCCGAGCTGGAGAATCGGGCCGAGATCATCGCGAAACTGCAGGAACTCATCCGCCAGATGGACGAGCAGCTGGCCGTACGCAACGCGGCGCACGAAGCCGACCGTGCGGAGGTCGAACGCCTGCGCCAATCGATGAGCACGCCGCCGAATCGTCGCCATCCGCTCGACCGCGAACGCCCGCCGCCGCAGGTCTTCACGTTCGACGAGGACGAGCCGCTCGAGGGCGACGGCGAACGGGAGCGCGAGGACGAAGACGACGGCGACGACCCGGAGGACGACCACGAGCCCAACGAGAGCAAGAGCGATCGGGAGGGCGCCGAGAGCGACAGCATCGAATCGGAGCTCGTGACTTCGGCGCGCGGTCTCCAGAAGGTTCGTTTTTTCGCTTGAATTCGCTTGAATTTGATGGTTGGTGGGGGATTTGCGGTGCGGGATGGTCGACTGTCGACTTCAGTACCAAGTGCTCCAATCGGATTGAAGTTTCCGCTTGTTGCGGTTGCTGTCTGCTACCAGCAGTTTTCGGAACCGCAGTCGGCAGCAACCTGCAGTTTGATTTTGAATTCCCCTTTGAAGTGCTAGGAATAGTGAGCCTTTGGTCACCAGAAATTCCAGCCGATTCAAAGCTTCTTCCACCAATCCATCCTTCCTTCTCCCCACTCATTCCGTTTGCCGATTTCAGAGCCTCGACCTGAAGGCGGAGATCGAAGAGCTCCGGGAGGAGATCGCCGTTCGGCGCGCCAAGTTCAACGAGGTTTGCGCCGCGATTCCCGCGCGCCTGCGTTCGGTTCGTTCTCCACCGTTCACTTCGTCGTTCAATCCGCCGCTTGCAGCCCCACGGACACGCTGGACGTCAAAGTGCAGAAGCTCGTCAATTGCGTGAACAAAATGAACGCCGTGATCGACGGCATGCCGGCGCGAATCGCCGCCTTCGAGCGCAACACCGCCCAGTTGGAGGCGCGCATTCGCGAAGCGTTCGTTCACTTCTTTTCGTTCGATTTCGTTGATCTTCGAGTGGGTTCCAGGGCCAAACGAAGCGGCTACAAGATGCCCTTTCCGCCCAAGTGATCGCCGCCGGCCGCCCGCTCGTCGTCGTCGTCAAACTCGCGTTTTGTTCGTTGTGGATCTCAATCGAATGGGAGGAGGAAGTGCGGGTCTCTTGGAGTTCTTTTGTTCCCAATGCAATTGTTGTGTTTTTGTGCTGCCGCTCCCTATTTATTTCCTTTGTTCGTTGCGTTTCGTTGCGTAAATTGTGTTCAGGGGGAGAAGCAATAAATTCGATTCATTGCGGCGTTCCGGTGGGTTCTTTTGTGTAGGATGGTGAGCAGTTTGGTGGGATCTTTGGGGATTTGTGAATGTTGTTCCTTGTGCTGAAACGAGGATGTGGCTTGACGACGGAGAGTGGAGGAGTTGAACGGAAGCAATCGGAGCGAACAGATGAGGCGGCGGCCCCGGATTGTTTCGTTGTTCGTGGACGGGAAAGAGGTGGCGATGCAGAGCGGCGGGCCGGTTTCATCGGCTCCCTTAACGGCTTCTGAACGTTATAGCACGGTTCAAATTAGCAGTTTAATGACCGCATCAAACAATCCCGCGCTCATTTGAAGTGCAAGATTCGAGGGAGGCGGGACCGGGCGAAGGCGGAAGTCGGTTGCTAGGCGACGTTCCCGCTTGCTCCTTCGCGTGAAACAGGAGTGGAATAAGGCGCTTATTTCTCCAATTCGATTCGAACTCGTGACCAAAAGACGAAAAAAGGTGGAAAGATGTTGGTTTCGATCAAGTTCCACCGCGTCGACTACGCGCAAATCGGGACGACGAATCGCGGCTGCATGCGGTTGATTCGCGGCGACAAGGACGTCGGCACGCCGGGCCGGCGGAACGCGAAGAAGCCGAAGTACAAGGCGAGTTCTCTTTTTCTTGTTTCGCTTTGAATCGTTCGTTTAGATCGTTGTGGGCGGGAATAACGGAATCCTCTTGTGCATGGAGCGGCGAGGCGAGGAGACTCGCGTGAGTTCTGTCTTCGTTTTGTTTTGGAGAAAGCGGCCGGGCAATCGCTGGCGGATTGATTGGTTGTTTGCCGCTTTGGGCACTTGCGGTCGACAGAATTTCCATTTACCAACGTTTCGAATAAAACCCTAAATTTTCTGCGTTCCGACGAATTGCCTTGAAGCTAGCGGCGTTTTCCATCGCTCTTCAAGTTTCCACTGGCTTCGTTCATTTTATTCGCTTGACAAACGATCGCGAGCAGCACTCCCGATGGGTTTCTTTCTAAGCCAAATATTTTCGTTAGCTTTTCACTCGCTCACCGCCTTCAAATCCTTCAGATCGCGTTCAAGAACCCGCCCGGACCGCCGATCAGCTTCGTTCGGCTGGGCGGCGCGCTGCACACCGTCCAGGACAAAACGTTCGTCGCTTCCGGCGCCCAAGTGCGCGGCTTCTCCAAAAAGGGCAAGCAGTTTCTCTCGTTCGAAAGCAACCTCGCCGAAGTGATCACCAGCATGTGAGCCGAAGCAGCCTTTCGATTTCTAATTGCGTTTGTCCGTAAGGTACGTCTACGGAGTGGACATGTTCCTCGTCGGGACGCAACTCGCTCTACCACTTCCACGATTGCGTCGAGAAGAGCGTGAGTTTGCGGGCCATTTGCTTGAACGTAGAGTCTTTTGGCTTAGCTTGGAGTTTTGTTTCTTGTTGAAAGGTTGAAACGAAAGTTGAGTGATGAAAAGAAGCCAGCGATGACTCGATTTACAATTCATGGTACGCTTCAATCCGGTTGAATCAAAAGGTTGAAGAGCAGGTGGGAGCTGAATTGGAGTCGTGCAGAACCGGCGGTAACAATTCGCGGAATTGTAATGGAAAAGCGAGAAAGGGGTAAATAATTTGAGCAGACACCAAATTTTGATTGATCAAACGAGCGCTTTCGCCCATCACTAGCCAACGCTGATGGTTTAGACGTACCTCTGCTCGGACCTCATCACCGACGTCATCTGCTTGCCGGTGATCGAGGGCGGATGGGTCGGGCGGGGCGTGACGCCCGTGATCTCGTGCGAGGACAAGACGATCAAGGTTTCGTTAGGATAGAAGTGAGAGCTCATTCATTGATTGCAGGTGCTCCAAGAGAACAAACTCACGTACGAGGTGCTGCTCGGCGACGTCCCGAACGTGCTGCACCTGTTCATGAACGACGGCGGTAAGGGAATCGATACCACGTAGGATGTTTGGGTATTCCTTTTGAACGTTTCAACCGGTGGGGTAAAAAGAGCTATGGGATACTCATGAGGAGGTTGCCGGGCGAGAAACGATCTTCCTGTTCGTTCTCCTTTGGCCCGCCCGCCTTCAATTCGCTTTTGTTTTCAACCGATCGCCGCTTTCAAGAAAACTTTCTTACGACCAAAAGATGCTTCTTTCTTTCGTCTGTAATGGAATCGAACTCTTGGTCTCTTAGAGTGGAAAAATCAAGAGCGGTCGAAAGGAACATCCAACGATAAGATGGCATCACAACTCAACGGAACCAACGAATCGATTGCAGGCTTCACGAAGCAGAAAGTGCTGTACGGGACGAAGAACGGCCGGCTGGGGCTGATCGACCTGAAGGAGCGCTTCGGTTCGATCCTCTGGGAGTTGGCGACGTCGAGCGGCGCCGCCATCAGCGCGATTTGGTGCCACCGGCTGACGAACAACACGGCGCCGGACATCGTCGTGGGCAAGGAGGACGGAATGATCGAAATCTTGGCCGTCGACGACCTTGACGCTGCCACGCCGCGGCAGACTTACGTGAGTGGGGCGGAAGTGGGGGTTTCCCATGAGGTTGTTGCTGAAGAACAGCGCAGTCTCTGCTGCGATTGAAAGTGCTTGCTTGAAGGTGGTTTTGGAGCGCCAGTTAGGAATCACTTTTAAGCGCGGTCGATTGCGTGTACACCTGGACAAAATCAAGTAGTTGCAATCGGCCAACTGCGAGTTTTATTAGCCGCGGCCAGGTCAGCCTTTACACACTGTGATCTGAGAACAATTTGCTCATCGTGTTCTATCAACATGACGAAAGAAGCATTGCAAAACGCAACCAAACGCACACGATTCCACCGCTTACCCACCTCGTCGTTTCAGAACTGCAACGAGAGCATCACGGCGCTGGAGTGCGTGCACGTGGAGCCGGAGAACTACGACGAGATCGTCTGCTCCACGTACACGGGCTGGATCTTCGGGCTGAGCACCGAGGCGATAAACGCGAAAGTGGGCGGCACGTCCGACGATTTGGGTCCCCAGTTGCAAGTGAAGGTCCAGCAAATGCAGTGAGTTTTCTCGCTGGATGTCTCCCTTCTGGAAGTTGCGATGGTGCAGTGGATAAAGCGCCAAGGGATTTAGCCGGAAATCCGTTCGCGTTATCCACTGAGCCATCGGATCTTCGGGAACACCTGCCCTTCAACTCGTTCGATTGCTTGCAGGAACGAACTGGAGGAGTTGGAGGTGAAAGTGAAGGAAGAGCGGGAGCGCTTCCAAGAGACACTTCAACAACAGCAACAGGGCAACGCCGACGTTGAGGCGGCGGCCCAGTCGATGGAAATCGGCGCCAATTTCCAAATCAACGACCGCTTCGTGCTAAACAAAGACCTCGCCTGCTACACGCTCTCCATCGAGCTGACCATTGCCATCGAGTACATCTTCTTGCAGGTGGGTAGAAGGAGTGAGAAGACGACGGGTGGGACTTGCAGGTCAACCAGAATAGTTCGTTTTCTTGGGGCTTTTGCTGGCTTTTGTGAAGCGGCGATCGATTGGGAGTAGGCATTCTTGTTTTGGTAGTTGAACAACAGCTAATGAGTCGTCTTTATTTTGAATGAGTGCGAGTGGAGGGTCGGTTTTGATCAGCGGCTAGCGCAAATTCACTTTCTTTGTTCCACCATCCACTACGTTCCTCCTTTTCAAATTGACCTACAAAATTGAAGTCAACAAGAAGTCGGGTAGCCAGTCTGTTGCTGCACTCCTCGCATTCTTCAAGCTGAATAGCCCCAAACGATCATCGACAGATAAACCCCGACTGTTTAGAGCGATGTGAACGTGGAGCTGTTGGACGTGGAGAAGAATTCGGCCGTCATTTCGATCACGCCGCCCGACCCGCAGGTTCCCCTCCACCTTGCATTCCAGCGATGAAAGAGCGGAGTTTAGAACGAAAACAACCTGCTTGCGGTCTACCGCTGCCAGGCGGACATCACGCGAATGGAAATTCGAATTCGCAGCATCGAGGGCCAGTTCGGGACCTTACGCGCGTTTGTCGTGCCCCGACTTCAACTGAAAACGTGCCAGGTGAGTGGAACAATTCGGAATAGAAAAAGCGGGTCTTGGGCAATGGTGGTCGCTCAGATGCGAGTGCCGCAAAGGTAGATTCCGGCAATGGTCCAGTGCTAAAGGCGCTTTCTCTCCGTTTTGTGCGGTCTAGCGACCTCCAATTCCTTGCCATTGGCTTTTGATTCAAGAAGTCGAAAAGGCGTCGATATGGGCCGAAGTTGTGTAATTGCAGTCACCCTTTCTTTTACTTACTGGACTATCGCTGTCGTCGCACACAAATATCCTGCATATTCGCCTTTCTACTGATTCGAAGAACCATTCGTTCTTAGCACTCTCCCATCCCTGTAATCCAATCTAACGACCTGCAGGTCCGCTCGTACCCGATCAAAGCCGCTGGCGTTGCACGAGCGAATTCACACGCTGGACACCACGCGGCCGATGAACACTCTCACTTTCTCGGGCAACTTTTCGATCACGGAAGCCCACTCGTGGCTCGTGTTGTGCGTCTCGCAGATCCCCGACCGGTGCCCGAACGACGACAACGTCACGTGCGTCTTCCAGTCGACGTTCAATGGCGGCAGCATGCTGCAGGCAGATTACACGTGAGTTTCCAAGGATTTTTTTGTTAAATTCGTGGTTAAGGAAAGGAAAAGCCGTGTACAAGAGCGACAACCTCTCGACGATCATCATTTTGCGGGACGTGATCAGCAAAGTGGTGACCGCAAAGCAGCTCAAGGTTCAGATTTCTTGTGGTAAGCTTTGATTGGTGGTCATTGTTGGCTAACACATGAGCACTGCTGTTAGTTATGTTTTATCACCCTTCCAAACCTTCGCATATCCGGTATTGTTTGGCATTCGGCCCGTTAGCTTTTCATCGGCGACTATTCACTTTCGGTTTCAATCCCAAGCAATCTTGTCGCCAACCGAATGCGCCCGTTCACGCCACTTACTCCTTTTCTTTTAGACTACAACGATCAAACCATAGAGCACATGCTTCGGCTCATTCACCCCAAGATGGAGTTCCAGTCGCAGTTGGCGAAGAAGGTCGAGTTGGCGGGCGGATTGAAGGTGAGTCCTGCTTGAAGAGGTAGCGGTCATCCGAGACTGGTGCGGCCAGGGAGTTTAACAAACACGATTACTGGTGCTGCTAATTTCTCGAAGGTAAAAACCAGCTAATTCAGTCGTTGGAAAATTCAATAACGGGCAGCTTGTTTAACCTTCAGACAACCTTCAGCCTCCTTTTAATCGACGCTACGTGTTCAGGAACTGGAAGCCGCCTTCGGGGACGTTTCGTACCTGAACGCCGAGCTGCGGCAAATCCTCACGAATCACGACCAGCTCTTTGACGAGTCGGAGGAGAAAGCCGTGTATTTCGACCGTCTGTGCGGGATTCTCGTCGATTTGTTCATCGGTTGGTCAATCTACTGATTCAATTAAATCTTTATCCACTTACTTCTTTAGACAAACACAAAGTGAACGGCCAGTCGGTGGGCAGTCGCGCGAACGACCTGCTTCAAGTGCTGCACGAGGATTACTCGCTGCAGAACGTGCTCGAATTCTTCAAACAATCCACTCAATAGACGTGAATAAACGGACTTCCCACTTGTGAGACGAACGAAAGCGGAAAGAAGATTTGCGGGGGGCGCGAAGCGAACCGGAAATTCGCGCCCTTCTTCCGTTGCGGCGAGCGAGCGGATGAAACGGCGGCTTATTCTGCGCCGCGGACGGATCAAAAGGCAAAACGTTTCGCTTTCGTTCGTGCCCCTCAAACGGGCGAGCGGGGGAGCCGAGCGAGCTTTTCGCGTTCCGAGGAGCGGGCGTGAAGATGCCGGCGGATTTCCGTTCGCCGCCGCCGCTCGCCCACTTCAAATCCACTCGATCGCGCGATCGCTTTCTTTTGATTCGCACCTAGGCGACTAGACTGAAGCGGCGCGTTGCCGTTGGATCTCCTCGACCGGAGTCACTTCCGTGGGCATTGATCGACGGATCGATCGAACGGAGGCATTCTTGTTTGAGTGCTCCCCACCAAGAATCCCCCCCAGACTTCCTCAATTCTCTTCGCTCACTCACTTCTCCGGATTCTAAAGAATGAACTCGTTCCACCTCCTCCTGCTCATCTTCTCCACGCTATCAACGACGATCTTCGGGCAATTCCCAGTGCCGCCGCCGCCTCCACCGCCACCGGCCGCCTCTACGATCGTGCGGGACGCGAGCTTCTCGTTCCTTAGCGGAATTTTCGGCCCGTCACGACGCCAATCGCCGCTTCCGCCGCCTTTCCCGCCTCCGCCGAATGACGACTATTACGATTCGATGCCTCCGCTGCCTCCGGCTCGGTTCATGGGTTCGTTGTGATTTTTGGGTTGAAGAGAATTGAAAGCTTGCTTTCGTCGCTGCCAATTCTTTGCGCGTGACGAGTTTAAATGCAAAGGGAAGGGCGTTGAAGTGGATGTTCGTGATCTCTGGATCTAGTTTGACCGGATAGCAGGATCAAGCGATTGCGTTTCGCCAAGCGGTCATGACGCGTTTGGTTTGTTCGTTTCAGCCTCAAGTGGGCCAGTGGAAAGTGGGTGAATTGGTCAGAATTCTTTTTGGCAAAGCCACTTGGCTACGGAAACAAACAAAGTGCTTCAGAAACTTCTTGCATCTCAACAATCCCACTAATCGCAATTTTCCTTTTGCAGGCCCCGCCAATGGGCGGCGGACCGTTCGGCGGCGATCCGATCACGTACGCGAATCTTCTCGCGTTTCGCCAACGACAAGGAGAACTTCCAGGTACTCCCCTCACCCTCATTCTTCCTCTCCTAATCAATTGCCTAGGCTCATGGCTGCGGCTTCGACCTGACGAGGAATCGGTGCACGGACGGGCTGAATTTGTGCAAAGGCGCCTGTCGCGACTTCTCGTTCGATTTGGCCCACGACTGCCGCTGCGTCCCGTTGACGTTCTTGAATCTCATGGGCATTGGGAAGTGAGCGTGAAGAAGCGAGTAGGCCGTTTTGACGGAAGCAATAAACTCGCATCCATTGGATCGTTTTGATCTTCGTCGGCCTGGCACGTGCTGTTGGGCTGTTTGTTGGCGGTGAATCGAGAGCGAATCCAGACCAAGATTGCTGGTTCCCCGCACCGACTTCTCCAAACACCTTGGACTGCCGAAGGAAACGGGAGGTTAACCGCTCTGCCGGCGTATTGGACGCCCTCTCGTCCGTGCTTCCACCGTCCCCTCCAATTGATCCCGAGACGATCGGCCGTTTTCACCTCTTGATCGTCTCGATCACCCACCGTCCGTGAGTGACTGCTATCGTTTATTGGGGGAACAAAAGATGGACGGCTCATGGCCGCAAACTCAAACGGACGATCAGAAGTGCCCCTCCTCGGCGGTGTCCACCGACTCGTCCGTCTCGTCGGTGGCCTCATCGTCGAACTGGAAGAAGGGGTCGATTTCGAGCAGGAGGATCGCGCGCCTCGGCCATGTGCCCCGCGTCCATGCTGTCCACGGGCTCTCCGGTGGCGATCTTCAGCGAACAGAATGGATGGAGTGAATGGGAGGGGGAACGAACCTTGCGCAAGTACTCGACGGCCTTGTCCGTCTGCCCCAGCTGTTTGTAGCACTTGCCGATGAAGAGGAGGTTGTCCACGGCGCTCTCGGCCTCCTCGCCCGGCGGCGCGCTCCATGGCGAGGAAGTCGGCGAGGGCGTCGGCGTACGTGGCGGTGGGGACGGTGCGGAAGAAGAGGGCGGCGAACGTGCGCTCCAGCAGGCTGATGCCGGCGATGTGGAAGCGGAAGCGGCCGCGCATGTGCAGCAGCATCGCGTCCTCCTTGCCGATGGCGAGGGCGCGGTCGAGCAGCTGCTTGAAGTGGTGGGCGGCGTTGATGCGCGCCCGGGTGTCGTCCGTGTGTTCGGCGAGCGTCCCAACGATGGCCGCCGCGTACTTGAGCGCCTCGAAGTCGGTGGGCGCAATGGCGAGCGCCCGTTTCGCCTGCCGCTCGCCGTCGCGCAGCCAGCGAACGCGCGCGCCGAGGTCCACCTCGCAGTTCGCCCGCGCGTAGAGGATTTTGCACACAGCCGACGAGCACGCGCAGGTCCTCCGGCTGCTCGCCGAATTTCTGCAACGAGGCGGGCCATCAGTCAGCGGGATCGGGCGGAAAGAAGGCGAACCTCGCGGACGAACGCGAGCGCCTCCGCCGGCTTGTACTCGTCGATCAGGCGCTCCATCTCGGCGAGCCACTCGTTCCGCTGCGCGTCCGACATTCCGCTTCGAAACTTCGGGGCGAGCAGGAAGGCGAACGAACCGCTGCGCGCCGGTGACCAAGACGAAATGAGCAGCGCATGGAGGACTGGCGGTCGATTGCTCGCCTCGACGAGCAAAAGGGATGGGAGGGTGATGCAAATTTCTGTCCATTGCAACCGCTCGTTCTATTCCTTTTTCCGTTCGGTCCTCGCTTCGGTCTACGCTGGCTCTTAGCAAAACGACCGCCTCTACTCCTTCACTTCCTCTTTAGCCACAACTTTATTCATTTTCATTACAATGGAGAGACGATAGTCGACGAGCAAAACGCAGAGCTGCGTGCCCTCCAGCTGGCAAGTTCCAGCTGCGAAGAACGACGAGATTGCGGCCGCTAAGGAAGTTGACGAATTCCTGATCAAAATCATTCGTTTGGATCACAAAGTGCGGATGTCCATCGAAGAAGCGCTGTATTACGAGAAAGATTTGAGTGAACGCGTCCTAAACGAGCCCAAATGGTCGCATGAGACAACGGAATGAAACAAACGACAGGTTCTCCCACAAAACGTTTCAGTTGAACTTCAGCTCGCAGTCGCTTCAAACGAACGCCCGCCCTGGCGAGCGGCGTTGAGAAGGTGGAAGGAGCGACCGACAAGTGTTGCCAACGCCTCTTCTGTTTCTTTCGGCGGCTTAATCAAAGCAGTAAGAAGTCTTATAGCAACGGCTTACGCTCGCAATTCTGAACTCGAAGCCCAGATGGTCAACGGTCAGCTCGAAGCGACGGTTGAGCGAGCGGAGATTCTCGAAAGCCGAACGGAAATGACGGCCGTCTCCCTGATCCCAGCACGAGTCGGCCCAAACGAGAAGGCGCGTCCATTGTGCTGCACCTTTCGGGCAGATTTGAAGCTCCACTTGCTCGACCGCTTCGTTCCGCTCGCACCTAAACGAACTAGTGATTTAATTCGAAGGATCAAACCCTACGGCCCGTTGGCGGCGATGCTCTCGATCAGGGCGTTGATTCGGAGCACTCGAGCGGGTGCTCGAAAGAACGAAGTGAAATCTAAACGAGATTTGAGGGAGCGGATAGCAAGTAGCGAAACGAACAAGGAGGAGAATTCCGAAGGGCGTACAAATCGAGCCCGTTCCATTCGCTGCATTTGGGCCGCCAAAAGGGCTGCTTAAGAGAATCGTGTAACGAGTGTTCGTGAAATAAACCTCGTCGATTCTTGTCCAGCAAGGTGTCTCGAAACAAGTGGAGCAGCTGGGGATGATGGAAGGAAAATCGATCAATATGAAGTTTGACCGTTTGGAAACAGCGGTGACCTGAAGCATGCACGAATAGACTGAACAGAACAAAGACGGAGAGTAGCACTCGCCTCTCAAAACCGGAAAGAACGCGCGCCCATTGATGCAGACGCTGGCGCGTGATTGCGGCACCCGGCTGCAAAGCGAGAAGCTCATAACGAAGCGACCCAAAGGAGCGGATTCCAGCAAGTTGCGCCATGGACCCGACGGACAAGTGATCGACCGTCAGGAACGGTTCGAAGTCGCTTTCTGATGGGCACCGACCACAAACGAGTTCCACTGCTGACCAGAGAGATGCCCGCCGAATGCGAGAAGTTGTCCTTTTTTGCGTGGAAGAAGACGGACGGAAAGGCGGCCGAACAGAAGAGAAAGCGGAGAGTCCGCAGACGGAGGGCGGCTCGTTTTAGAAGGTAGTCGGGATCGGTGGAGTCCAGCGTGTTCTGACGACGGCGGGTGTTCAGCGCGTGAAACAGAACGCAAAAGCGGCCATCCGCCTTCAGCTTCGGTTTCTTCCGTTTTGGTAGCGTAGAAGGCGGCATTTCATTGCCGATGGAAGAATTTAACGCAGAGCGGCGGGAGTGAACGAGATCCATGGTTGACCGCGCAGCAGGCAGCGACTGACCGAATGGCCAGCCGCTCACCGCTTGCTTGACCCAAACCAACGCTGTCCATTCGTTTTGCGCAAAGACGCACGCCACGCTGACCGACCGATAGATTGCGTAGCGATGTGGGAAACCGCCGGTTAGAACGCGATTAAACTTCCTCATTTAAAAGCAGACAACCGAGAAGAAAAAAAGGGTTGATCGCCCGAAAGCAGTAGTCTTGTCGACCACGATGTGTGGCCGAAACGAAAGGAATAGTACGCCCCGTTCAGCCTTTTATTGCCTCTTGTCCGTACTTTGCCGCCCGCCTAGCAATTAATCACGGACGATGTTTCAAGCCCTCTGTTCGTCAACACGTTTATTTCACTCGAAAGGATCCACTCGGCATTGCGGAGAAGTCGGAAGGAACGAATTTACAAACAGAAATCAGTTGGGAAGCGGAAGAGGAAAGCGGAACGGTCGGTCGGTCGATGGGGGGGGCGGCATCTCATGGGCGTTTGCGGGGGACTCCGGGGTTCTTCTGCGAGGGAAGAAAGGGAAGGGATGAGTTGGGGCTGAAATCTAATTGCTTGTTTCATCCGTTCGCTTGTGATCGAGCTTGCCTGACATTTGCGAGCATTACAACAGAGACGACTCACTTCGAATCAATGAGCCTCCCGCTTCTGCTTGATTTCGAGCGTCTCTGCCGGCGTCGTCGTTCGACTCGACGCCCGCCAGGCGCTGGAAGGGCGAGCGGCCGCCCACCGGAGCGAAGGCCGCGTTGCCCGCGCCGCCGTACTGTTGGGCGATGCCGGGGAAGGCGGGCGGGAGTGCGCCGAACATCGGAGGCGGCGGAGGCATCGGAGGCGAAAGGCCGCCGGCGAACTCGCCGCCGTTCATCGGAACGATCGGTTGGCCGCCGCTGCCGATCGCTTGGCGGCGGTAAAACGGCGACATCATGCCGGAGCCGAAGGCGCCTCCACCGAATCCGGACCCGAAGCCGCCGTCATTCGCGCCGAAGTCCTGCGGGACCGCCGAAGAGCGGCGAGGCGAACGGGCGGAGGCGGCGGGCCCAGCGGGCGCGATTGGAAGCCGGCGGCCGGGACTTGCGGCACGCCGAACTGCGCGAAGTCGCCGCCGCCTCCGCGTGCGCCGAATGACGGCGGCGACATCGGCGGACCGGCGAACGGTCGCAGAAAGCCGTGCCCGCCGAACTGCGCTTCCGAGCAGGCGAACGAGGCGACGAGAAGGGCGAGAGCGAAGGCGAGCGCGTTGGGATCGCATTGTTCTTTCGGATTGGTTCGATCTGAAAGCGGTGGAATCAGGACGAGTGGAGCGATTGTTGGTTGGCGCGAAAAGAAGGAGGCGCGAATCGAAGAGCAATACTGGAGTTTTCGAGAGACCGAGCGAAGAACCTTTGATCACGTTCAACAAGAGCTTGGTAGGATATGTCACTGCAGGTCGGTGCTTGGAGCCAAGAGGAGCAAAGGCAAGACGGAAAGTTAACGGACAAAGGTCAAAGAAGAAGTGTAAAGAGACCCGCAGAAAGAGCAGAAATGCTGCCCCGTCCTCAACTCACTCCTTCTTCTCCTCCAAACCGAAGAAGTGCCCGCCGCCGCCGTTGTGTTCGTGGACGAGAAGCCGCCCGCTTTTAAAGCCGCCGGTTTATCCGCCCTTGACACGCGGAATCCGAGCGGATGAACGGGCGGGCGGGCGGGGCGGTCGGTCCGCCCATTTCGTTCGACGGAGTGTGCGGAAAGCGTTTTCTTTGTTCCGTTCGCCTCCGGAAGGGTTTAATCTTCTTCTCCTCGTTGTTGTTCACACCCCCACCCACAAGGAGGCGGAGGAATTAACACCCGAATCGAATCGTTCGCCTCCGTCCGTCCGCCCACCACAAAATTTGTCCCGGCAGCGGCGAGAGGCGAGTTGTTTGCACGAGTTCTCCCGCGCGAACACTCGCGCGGCGGTGAAGAAAGAAGCGAACCGTTCGCGTTCGCTTGCGCGGATCAAAGCCTTCGAATGAAGGCAACCGAATTCCAAGTGATCACTCCGTCGTGCTCGCCGCAAACACGCGAGCAAAACGGCGGGGTGCAAGTGAATGAATGCGCAATGTTTGGCTGGACTACACTTCGAGGCAAGAAAGTGATGACATTTTGGTCGAACGAACAGAAAGCCGCTTGGTTTCGATCGTCCATTGATTCTTGCAGTCCCATTTTCGTCCCATCGCAGTTGTTTGCAGCCTCAGCAGCTTCTTTCGGCTTTCAGAAGGTCCAAATGCCGAGCTGAACGTCGTCTTTTGGGTCGAAAGACCAGCAATCCGCCTTCTCGTCGCCCTCCGCCGCCCGCTCTCCGGCATCCGTTGGACCCTCGGATACGAGGGGATTCGAAGCGAAAGAAGAAAACAAGAGGATTTCCGGTCGGGTGTTCGCCGGTCGGCCGGCTAATCCGCTCGGGTCTCTCGGATTTGAACCCGAGGGTCTTTTCGCGATGATTAACGGCGGGCAGCAATTAGAGAGATGAGGGAGTGACGAACGTCGGTATCTACACTACTCGTCTCATTTTGTTTCCGCCCGTCTTCCGTCGCTTCTTTCATTTGGTAGGGGACATGATGACGACGTGAGAGCGATCGGGAACAATGGCGTCTCGCGATCAGTACACACGCGGGGCAAACTTCCCGTTGAATTCATGGTCAGTGAGCACGGACTTTAGTTCAGTCCGTTTCGACTTCGTTCACGTGGATTCCGGAAACAATTGAACGAAACGGAACGAAACGGAAAGTTCAACACGTAGCACAAACCCCTTGGCATTGAGTTCACAGTCACAAAGCACACGAGCAGCTCACGAAACAGAAGCCGTTGATTACCGGAGAACAGAGGAGGGAGTGCATTTCTCACTTCACTCTTTCCGCCGTCCCTCGCCGATCGCTTCGGTTTTCCACGGAGCGGAACAAAAAAAGTCGCCGCTCAACCGCGAACGAAAAGCCGTGCGGATCGTAAAAGTCAACGGAAATCGTACGAAAATCCACGCTGACGTGTGTGCGCGAGGCGAGGGGAGAAGCGGAAAAGTGGGTTACAATCGGGCGATTGTTCGTGGATGAGTGACGTGGAAATCATGGGCGAGGGGGCGGAAGTCGGTGGATTTCCGAGTTGTTTGGTCGGAAGTGAGAGGTCGAGTCAGGGTTGATTGGCGGCCGGCTGTTTGCTCCTCGATCAGCTAGTTGGTGAATCAATGAGACAAAAAAGGATTGCTTTTGTTTGCAGTCTTTTTATTTCATCTGCCGTAAGAAGAAAAACGCCTTGACTACTCAGCTGTAAATCCTCGACCTCCGTACCGTCCAGCCAGTCGCTTTCACTCCGCAACAAATCAAGATCTTCTTTTTTGCAGTGCTGCTAACGAATTCCTGTGGATTCCCAGCCAGAATCCAGCGGTTCGAGCGGAATGTAGCGTTTATTCGATGGCACAAACAAAGAACCTAACGAAACAGTGGGAGAAATCAGAGGTTGATCTCGTTGAACGACCGGATGGTCTCGAATTTGGCGGCCGCATCGGCGGAAAGCGGCGCGTTCCTCTTCGCGGATCATCAGCAACACTTGAAGGCCGGCGGCACTCGGCGGCTTCCTGCTTCTGAAATCCAACGGGAATCAACGGAAACAAGTGGGCGACTCACCGGCGGCGATGTCCGTTACGAACAGAATTCGCGGCGGTCGGAGCTGCGCGTGGGCGGCGATCTTCCGATACGATTGGGCATCGCTCTTCGCGCCAAAGTGCGTGTCGAAGTAGTCGCAGATGAACTGAAAGCGGTTGGAAATCAGTTGGAGTGTTGAAGGAAGAAGAAGGGATGAATTGGACGACGGTAAACGATTAGGTGGGGAAACCCGTTGCAAAGTTGCAAAGGTGAGTCCCCTGCAGCGGTCGCTTTTGTTTTCAACAGCAAGAACGATCAGGACTTAGGAGCGTGCTTGAAAATTTGACTTCAGCAGCGACTATCGACTGCCAAAAGCCAGACGCAGCAGGAAACACTGACTACTCGAATGTTGGACGTGAACACACGTAGTTTCTTCCTCCCGTTCCATTAATTCAATTTGCGAACACGAAAGGAACTTACACGAGTAAGATCGCCCTTGATTGTGTGCTTGAAAAGCAGCTTCTGGGCGAGAACGGAGCCGGACGAGTAGATGAAGAGGAGCTTCTTCGCGGTCTCCAATCGGCGAAAGAAGACGGGCGTGTCGTCGTAGACGCTAAAGATAGAGGGAAATCGAGAGGAATAAGCGAAGAATCGGAGACGTACTGCGCCCTAAAGTCGCCATTTCGGTAACCTTGGGTCCACATTTGGCCCTGGAGTTCCTTCAGCGGTCGGAGCTGAACGAAAGCAGGTTGAAACAAAGCGAAAACGAGGGGAAGAACCTTGAGGTCGGCGCGAATCCACTCCTTCACGTTGGCGTCGAGCGTTTCGAAGTCTTCCGGCCGGTCGACTCGGCGGATCGCCGCGTTCGTCGCGTGCTGCTCGTTGGACTCGCGGATCAACTCGTCGAGCAGCGAGCGAACGGACGGCGTCGAGTGATTCGCGCGGAAGAACTCGAGGGCGTGATCGCGGCAGTACGGGAAGAGAACATCCTGCAAATTGCGGGTTTGGGGGATGGTATCGAGGGTAAGGGTTGGAGTCTAAGCAAATTGAGGCGAATGTTTGGGTGGTTTGTGGATAAAGGCGACAAGCGATCGGGCGTTAATTTGTAAGTTCGCTGCGTATTGTTTCGTGAATTTGAGCCATTTGTAGTCACAAATTTAGGCAACTGCTTGGGTCCGAGATTGCGGCTCCATTCCAGCCACGAACAACAGAAAGAAAGCGGAGAAGCTGGAATTTGTCGACAGAACACTCAAAAATAGCAGGAAATCGCGTATTGGTTCGGTGAAACGCAACGGAAACGAGGAGAGAACTCACCTTGACGAACGAAATCGACGACGTGGTCCCCTCGATGTCCAGCAAGCAGGCGTCGAAGTCCTTCTTGCTCATTTCGTGCGCGCAAACAAGCAAATCGGCGGGAGAAAAGCGGTCGCTTCCTCCAGACCACCTCCGCCACTGCCGCCCGGGTGTTCGCCACTTGCGGTCGGGCCAAGCGGGCGGCGAGTTTGCGGGGTCAGTTGAGAGTTGAGAGAGTTTTTTGTGGATCGCTACTGATCATTGCAGCTCGTTTGTTTGAGTTCTCAGTGCGCCATAGAAAGGACACGCATCATCATCACACAAACAAAAGATTCTTGGTATCTCGTCGTAGTCCTCTAACTGCTGGCGAGTGATCAGACTGCCTACTGTTTACTGCAAGCTGGCCAATAAAATAAGCCACGAGAACGGTTGCCCTGCGCATCATTGTTTGTAACAATCGGCCTCTCCTTCACTTCTTTTGTCGGCGGTAAAAGAATTCAAAGTGAAAACATTTGGAGGCCGACGAGCGGGCGGAAGATGGACGGCGAGCGGCGTCCTTAAGCCCCGCGGGGGAAGGCGGCCAGTGGATGGGCGGGCCAGCGGGCGAAGCGGAGAAGAAGGAGTCGCAATTGTTAAGGCGGCTTTCCGTTTGTTTTCCATCGACTCTTGGACGACGTGCGCATCTTCCGCCCTTCCAGGCGCCCGGGCATTTCGCTTTCTTCAATTGTTTGCCGGTTGTTCGAAGTGTTGGGGACCGAGGACTCGTTTGAATGGCGAAGTGATGCTTGGCAGTTCTTTTATTCCTGCTAGGCAATTGGTAGCTAATTATTGAGCTGGATTCACTAATTAGCTTCTTTCTCTTCCTAACCGTTCGTTCGGATTTTTTTGGCTATTCTTTATTCGCTGTTTCTTGCAACAGAAGCTGAATTGATCTCTTGGGTGATTACTCGCTGGCCGAGTGGATCTCGTCGTTTAATTCGCCCCGGTTCTCCCCTAACTCCTCCACAACAATGCGGGCATTCCTTCCCTTTTTCTTTTCCTCTTCAACTTCTGCTCGGCTGCTCACAAGGTTCGTTCCACGACGACTTCGATCGTTCCTTTTCTGCAGGCCCTGGAAGCCCAACTGTACGAAGATCTGCTCTACTCGTACAACAAAATCCCCCGTCCGGTCTTCAACTCTTCGGAAGTGCTGATGGTCGACATGGGCGCCTGCCTTGATTCGAATCATTGATGTCGTGGGTTCACACGAGTGGATTCACGAGCGATGGGCGTTCGGTTGTTCAGGACGAGAAGAACCAAGTGTTGACCACCAAGTAGGTTCTTATAGGGGTGATGAGAGGAAGCTGTTATGATCGGCTTGCAGTTTGTGGCTGGAGATGAAGTGGATCGACGTCAAGCTGCGATGGAGTGAGCTTTGAATAATCGAAGTGTTTGGAGGCTTCATTGTTCCGTTAGTTCGCGGATCAGGCGGTTGCAATCCAAATCGAGAAAATGCACCGCTTCGAAAAGAGTCGAAGAGTTTGAAGCAGAAGAGCAGAACACATGGAACCCAAAAGCTCTTCTCGCTAATTCTGTCCATCCTCTAAGCTCTTTGAAGCCGCCTACTCAAGACAGTACCCACAAATCGCTTCAGACCCCAGACGCTACGGAGGCATCAAAACGCTGCACATTCCTTCGGATTTGATCTGGACGCCCGACCTCGTGCTGTACAACAATGCTGCCGGTTAGCGTTCACTCTGATACAGCTTCCACGAATCACCCCTTTGTTGGTAGGCGACCCGGACATCACGATCTTCACGGACGCCCTAGTCGCGTACGACGGGCGAGTGTTTTGGAGCCCGCCGGCCATATACAAGTCGTTCTGCCCGGTGAGCTTCTTTCCAATCGCTCTCATTTGATTCGGACGTTGCAGATTGACGTCCGGCACTTTCCTTACGACCGCCAACGGTGAGCACTTCGAAAGGCAAGATGGGGCGGGGAGGTGGATAATCGTGGCAGCAATTCCGGTTGTTGTCGTAAACTCGTTTGCATTGCGGACCGAAAAGAGCATCTGAAAGAACCCACTTACAACCGCGATAGTTTTAAATCATGTCGTTTCGGTAATTTCACGACTGTAATTAGCTTTGAGTTAAAAACTCTTGAAGAGAAGAACAACTACGAATCCATTCGAATTTACAAAACCTCGCACTCCTTTTTGCAGCTGCGAGATGAAATTCGGCGCCTGGTCGTACACCGGCTTCTATGTCGACCTGCGGCAAGATTAAACCAAAAGAATCGGAGGATTCGGACGGCGAGTTCATGGAGAACGGGAATGGATTTGAGTTTCTTCTACAAGTGAGTCCCCTTTGCAACTGCTGATCGCCCTTCTTTTCGTCAGGTCGGCCGAATGGGACCTCCTTTCGTTGACTTCCGCCCGGCACTCCGTTCTTTACGCGTCGTGTTGTGGCCCCGAGAAGTGAGTTGGACGACGAAGGTTAGGGAATCTATCGATTGTTTGAGGTACGTGGACATCACGTTCTACTTTGATCTTCGGACGGAAGACTCTCTTCTACGTACGTTCGTCCGTTGATGTTTTCTGCCGTCTTTTGTTGTGGGTGTTTCTTTCGAACAGGAAGGCAATCCTTTGAACAGCCAGAACTGTACGGAGCGGTTGCGGTGGGGCAGTTCACGGAACAGGAAGGGAGCTGCCCTTTCTATTCAAAACCAGTGGCTTGGCCCGCTTCTTTATACTGCCCAGTCCCTTCGTTCAAAAGAAACACCCCACAATAGAGACGGCATTCCTGTAAACTAAACCAGACAGCCTTTGTTTAGACCTCGAACTTCATCATCCCGTGTTTCCTGATCTCGTTTCTCACGACCTTCGTCTTCTACCTGTCCCATCACAAGATCACGTTCTCGATCAGCATCCTCGTCACGTTGACTGTGTTCTTTTTGGTCCTCATTGACATCATTCCGCCCACAAGGTGAGGAGGGGTTGGGAGTGGAGTTCCGTGATCTGTTTGGGGTGGGACGTGGTCGGTAGGTATGATCTGGGGCATTATTGCGGCGACATGCTATTGCCGAGTAGAGCGGTCTGTTCAAAGCCAGTGAAACGAACGGCCTGACAGTAACGGTCGTTCTTGTCAGATTAGGAGCTGTTAATCGAGGCTTGTCGTTAGAGTTGCCCATCGCAATCAACTTCTTCTTTTGCCTTTCTGTTCATACTCCAACGAGTCGATTGCAGTCTCGTGATTCCGATGTTTGGCCGCTACCTGATCACAACGATGGTGCTGGTCTCGTTGTCCACTATCGTTTCGGTCGTGACGGTCAACTTCCGCTTCCGTTCGGGCACCGCGCAGCAGATGACGCCGCGAATGCGCTCGATCTTCCTCAACTGTCTTGCCCAAGTGGGTTCTTTCCGTTGCGTAAGGAAAAAAGTGTTGGAATGAGGCGAGCGAACTGGTGGATCCGCTGCTTTCCGGGCAAGAGCATTGTGTTGGATTGTAAAGATTGTTGCCTGTTTGGAAGGGAAGCCGGCCATCAATAAAAAAAGGGAAACAGAAGGAAATCCGGTTCGATTTCGATGCTACTCCCAAGACAGTTTCTTCAGTTGACCCCCGCTTTCTTTGCAGCAGCCCCCTTCTTCTTTGCGCCATCCACTAACTCCTCATTTGCAGGTTTCTGTTCATGAAGCGGCCGGAACAAACCGAACGGTTGAAGAAACACCGCCAGTCGGCCGCCAACTTGAACAAACCGCCGCTCCGTCCGTCCGCCGAGATGTTCGCCGGTGCCGCCAATCTGCTGAACAACTGGCAGCAAAGTCGGCTGGACGAGCCGCCGAAACGCGACCACGCGGCGAACTGCGCGAAGCCCGAAAGGTCGCCATCGGAGTGGACGAATTCGAACGCGACCGCCGACCGCACGCCTTCGAAATCCCGCTGACCGAAATCAACGCAAAACGGCCGAAATTCCAGCCTCCCGATGTACGCGTCGCTTCACGTCCCGAATCACGCCGAGCGGACGGGCATCACGGTTCGTTTCTCGTATCTGTTGGTTCATGGTGGGGATTGGAACGAGAGAGATTGTGCTGGGGGTCTGGGCGTTTGCCCAAGCTTTTGCTCAAGCCAGGAACATACTCAAGAGTCATGCCGCCTTCTTTGCGAAGGGACTTTTCTGAACAATCATCTGTTCTTTGTCGGAAAATCCGTTGAGTTCACGAGAACTCCTCCACATTGGAGGCGGCATTGTTTCAAGAACCCGCAAGTGGTGCTTTGATCCCTTTGTCGCATCCAAAAATAGGCGGCTGCATTCGTCTTTTCCGGCAAGGAACCAGGACGCTTAGCGACCAACCGAACCACTCAGCTCCCTAAAACAAACCCCATTTGCAGGACCTGGGCGTGAACTACGCGGCGGGCATTCCGCAGGGGAGCAATTCGCTTCCCTTCCCGACGAAGAACCTCCGGGAAGAGGCGCGCGAGACGAAAGAGAAGATCAACGACCTCATCCTCGGCAAACTGCTCCAGCAAGTGAAGCTGATCTCCGAACATTTCCGGAGGCAGGAGGAGGAAATGGAGGTGAGTTTCCTTAGGTTGACGGCTGCTGGAGTTGACGACGATGGAAACCGGCATGGTCTAGTGGGTATTGGGCAAGGATTTCCTTCCGTTTTTACCAATAGACTATGAGGTCCACTAGGCTATTGGCTTTCGACAAGCGGTCGATCTCCCTCTTGATCCCGCTCGTCTGCTGGAGATCTCCGACGATTGGCGCTTCGTGGCGATGGTGCTGGACCGGCTGTTCCTGATCATCTTCTCGATTCTGAACTTCGGCACGTTCCTCATCCTCCTCGAGGCGCCGACGTTGCACGAGCACATTGAGCCGATGAACATCACCTTCCCGACCAAACCGTTGGGGCAGGCCAATATCTACAGCATGACTGGCAACTGATCCCTTTCTTTGTTTTGATTGTGGGGAATAAACGTTTGATTGGTTGTGAGGAACGAGGTGTTGGGCAGGAAGAAAGCGTGTAGTTGCTGGTCGGGTGAATAAAGTCGATTCTTTCTGTCCAGGCAGCCGTTAAACAAAAATCTGCTGTGAACGCCTTGCGGCAGGCACGCCAACAAGGGGCCAGCCACTATTACTCCCCCCCAGTTGAGTAGATCTCTTGGTTTATGCCCGTTTGACGAGTGGATCACGAACGACAAGACTGGAGAAATACAACGGAATGAACACAAACAAACAACACGACTGGAGTTTCACCCGCAAATCGATTGGAACAGAGGGAACGGTGTGGGAGAACGCAGGAGTCCACAGGTTGGAGGAAACGGCCGATTGGAGCACAGCGGAGAGAAGAAGTCGCCGCTCATCACATGTTGAACTTTGGATGCGCCTGCTCGCCCGAAGTGGGGTCCAACTGAAAGCAATCGACAGAGGAATGAGAGGAATCCAATCAAAAGAACTCACCTGCTCCTCCTCCTCCTGCAGCATGCCGAGCGGCGGCGTAGAGGGCGGCCTTACGGGCGAGGAATTCCGCGCGCTCGCGTTTCTTCCAGCCTTTCGTCTTTAGCTTCGGTTTCGGCGCCTCCATCGCCAACGGCTCGACCGGCGGCGGGATCCAAGAGATCGGAGCGGCCGACGGGAACGCCCGGGAGTTGCGGCGGGATCGGCGGCTGGCGGTGGCTGCTCCCCGCCCTCTTCGGCGTTGTGATCGAAGGAGAACTCGGAGCCGGAGTAGTCCTGAAGTCGCGGGGAATCAGCGGGTGAATGGGGATGGAGAAGCGAAGGGAAAAAGGAAGAATTGAGAATTGGATAATGGAGAAGGGATTTGACATTCCGGCCTCCAAGTTGCCGCTTTGCAATCGAAGCGGCAGAACCACTGGAAGGCAAGCCCGGTTTCTTCGCATTTCGGGTATTGAACACGACGGATCAAAAGTAACCTTTTTTGGCCATCACTCCTTTTGAGACAAGCAGAAAGCGGACGGATCAACAGCTCGTCACAACAACCCACAGTCAACCGCTCACACCGCGATTGATCTGACAAAAAGAAACGTAGACGAACCTCATCGGTGGGCATCTCGTCGTCGGTCTCGGCGGGCGGCTTCGGCAACGCCCACTTGGCGGAGGAGTGGGTGAGGCGGCTCGTGGTCGCTGCCGCAATGTTCCCACAACTCGAGGGCGGTGGGGAAGTAGGCGGTGCACTGCGGGCAGAAGTGCGCCCGGCGGTACAGATGGCGAGCGATCAGGTGGGCGGCGAGCGTCTCGCGGTCGGCGAACTGCTGCCGACAGAATTTGCACTTGCCGGCCGCCTTCTGCCAGCTCGGCCGCTCGTTTGCGTCCTCCCGGAGAGGGGCTCCACGGCTTCCGGATGCTCGTTCCGTTGGTGGCTCCGCAGATGCTCGATTTTCCTGAAGACCCGCGGGTGGCCGTTGGCCAGCGGCGGGCTTTCGTTGCAGACGATGCGCCCGCTGAAGCAGTGCGGCAATCAAGAAGGATGCGAAGAGGACTTACTGGAGCTTGGCGGCCGGTTGACCGTTCGAAGGGAGGGCTGCGGATTTGCGGGTCCTCCCTTTCTCGGTGGTACTTCAGCTGCCGCATGTTCCGGAAGGTCCTGCGGGCGGCCGTTCTTCGGTGGGTATTCGTTGCAGGGCAGGGGCAACCTGAAAGAGAGGATGACAAGAGGAGGATGGAAAGAAAGGACGTACTTTTTGATCTTCTTGGGCTTTCCTGTTCGCCCGTTGGTCCGTTCGGCTGACCGCCCGGGCTGCTCCACGTCCACCTCCATCGCGTCTTCGTCGGCTCGAAGATTTCGGCGGGCTCCCGCTCGATCGCTTCTATCGGCTCTCCGCCGGCCGCTCCGTTCGACTTCGACGGTCCCTGGACGAGCGCCGCGTTGACGCCCTTCTTGATTCTTCTGCTTCAGCTTTTGCTTTTGCCGCCGCCACTTCCGGGAGGTGGTCGGATGCTCGGAGCGAGCGTGCGCCAACAAATGGCCCACTCGCCGAAGCCCTGACCGCAGGCGGCGCACGAGCACCGGAAGGCGGCGGGGCGCGTCCATCTGCAAAGCGAACAAATCAACGGAAATCAACAAAATTCGATGAAATGGAATTCGTCAAATAACTCACTTTCGGTCAATCGATGGAAGAAATACCCGAATTTCCGCCGCGAATCCGAAGGGAGGGCCCTTCGGTTGCTCGGCGGCCCTCCTTTCGGTGGCACTTCGACCGAAACGACGGAAATCGATGAGCAAACAGGCGGGCACTCCGCCTCCGTCTTCTTGCCCTAGCGCCTGCTCGCTTTGAGGCCCAACCAGTGGCAAGCCGCCCGAATTGTCATCCTGTGGGCCGCAGTTTCGCTTTCGCTTTGGACTTCGATTTGTTTTCGATCCGTGGGTGTCCTGATCGATCTCGCTCGATCAGTTCGATTCGGTTTTAGACGTAGTCGCGAACTAGTTTGAATCTCTCGATTCTTGTCGGTCGGTTCTGCGCGATTTCCTTTGATTTCATGGGCATTCCTTTGCGAATCTCCGCAAGCCACTCGTTAAATTTCTCGAATATCTCCTTCGATTATCCTTGCCTTCCCTTCCAAACCTTCCTCCATACGTAATTTCCGCGCAGTTCCATCGGTTTCTTCCGCGATTTGCTCGAATCCTCGCGCCGTTCACTCGAATTCCCCCGAATCGTTCCGAATTCTTCAGGTTCTCAACGAAATCCCGACGAAATGGCGCCGCTGACGAGCTTGAACCCGAAGTCGGAGCTGGCGCGCCACGCCGCCGCCCTCGAGCTGAACATCAGCGGCGCGCGCGGCCTCCAGGAGGTCATGAAGACGAACTTGGGGCCCAAAGGGCACGTACAAACTGTGAGCTTCCATCCCGCTTCTTTCTATTCGGATCCCCCCGAATTGCAGGCTGGTCTCCGGGCGGCGGCGACCTGAAGCTGACGAAGGACGGGAACGTTGCTCCTCCACGAGATGCAAATCCAGCACCCGACCGCGTCGATGATCGCCAAGGCGTGCACGGCCCAAAACGACAACACCGGCGATGGGACGACCTTCCACGGTGCTGCTGATCGGCGAGATGCTGAAGCAGGCCGAGGTTTACATCAGCGACGTTCGTTCCTTCTTGATTTCTTTTGCAATTCGCTGCGTTCCAGGGCGTCCACCCCCGCCTGATCACCGAGGGCTTCAAGGCGGCCCACCAGCGAGTCCTGAAGTTCATCGACGACTTCAAGGTGACGCGCAAAGTCGACCGCGCCCTGCTGCTCGAGGTCGCCCAAACGGCGCTCCGCACGAAGCTCGACGCCAAGGTGGCGGACAAGATCGCCGAGTACGTGGTCGATGCGGTGAGTCCTCTTCGTCTAGTGAATTGAACGAATGAAATGGTTGCTTGCAGATCCTCTGCATTCGCAAATCCGGAGACGGACACCGACCCCGACCTGCACATGATCGAAATCCAGCAAATGCAGCAGACGGAGGACGAGAGCGAAATCGACTCCAAGTTCATCCGTGGCCTCGTCCTCGACCACGGCGGCCGTCATCCGGACATGCCGAAGCACGTGGAGAACGCCCACGTCCTCACCTGCAACATCTCGCTGGAGTTCGAGAAGACGTGAGTTTCATTTCGGGGTCGGAAGGTGGGAGAGGGGGAGCGGGTGGATGGTGGGGAAGGCAAGGGGGTCAATGGGAGATCGCATTCAAGTGCAGCTGCTCTCCGCTTGAGAGTTTCGGAGGGCAGTTGCAGCCGGGAGTTCAAAGGTGCTGGACTGGGCGTCAGTTTGCCAGTCGGTTGCTTCGAATTTGGGATCTTGTTTGTGGAGGGGAATAAAGTAAAGGGATTGCGGGGATGTTCTTTAGTCTTGTTCGGACGAGGAAGATTCTCTGTTCAGCCAACAATCATCCCATCCCTCCACGACCAATCAACCTCGCCCTAATCCGCTCGCCGACTCACGATCGCCTGCTTTCAGCGAAGTGAACAGCGGCCTCTTCTACAAGACGGCGGCCGAGCGGGAGAAGCTGCTCGCCGCCGAGCGCGAGTTCATCACCCGCCGCGTGCACAAGATCATCGAGTTGAAGGAGAAGGTTTGCGTGGAGAAGGACGGAAAGACGCCCGGCTTCGTCGTCATCAACCAGAAGGTTCGCCTTGATTGGGATTCTTCTTTTGATTCATTCGACTGTTGCTAGGGAATCGACCCGCCGTCGCTGGACCTGCTCGCCAAGCACGGGATTCTCGCCTCTGCGGCGCGCCAAACGCCGCAACATGGAGCGCCTGCAGTTGGCGTGCGGCGGCGAGGCGCTGAACTCCGTGGACGACCTGAAGCCGGAGGATTTGGGATGGGCGGGTCTCGTCTACGAGCACGTTCTCGTGAGTTCCTTCCATTCGATTGGTTTCATGGATTGAATGCCGGAGTGTTCAGGGCGAAGACAAGTTCACGTTCGTGGAGGAGTGCAAAGGACCCCAAGTCCGTGACGATCCTCATCAAGGGCCCCAACCGGCACACGATCCAGCAGACGAAGGACGCGATCTACGACGGACTGCGCGCCGTCCTCAACGTTCTCCGCGATGGTGAGCAGTGAATTGAAGCGGGCTTTAATCCTCCCGTTTCGTGTGTTGCAGGCGCCGTCATTCCGGGAGCGGGAAGCTTCGAAATCGCCGCCTTCAACCATCTGAAGGAGTTCGCGAACGACGTCAAGGGATGCGCCCAACTCGGCGTCCTCGCGTACGCCAACGCGCTGCTCGTAATCCCCAAGACGTTGGCGGTGAACGCGGGCTTCAACGCCCAAGGAGAAAATCGTCGCGTTGATCGAAGAGGCGCGTGGCGTCGGCGATGCCGGAGTGCTGGGCCTGAACCTGAACAACGGCGATGTGGAGCTCGTTTCCGTGAGTTCTTCCGCTTCAGATTCGATTGATTTGAATTGTGGGATGATTGCAGGGCATTTGGGACAACGTGTGCGTGAAGCGCAGCTCCCTGAACGCGGCCTACGACATCAGCAGCAACCTGCTCGAGGTGGACGAGGTGGTCCGAGCCGGACTGACGAACCTGAAGACGCCCGCAGGGAGCCGAGTGATCTAATCGCTGTGGAATTGTTCGTGTGTTTTCTGTTCTTGCATTGCTCCCATCCATCCACTCGTCCATCCAAATACAATCTCTACCAATCGTTCTCCTCCGCTCGTTCTCCCGCTCGTTTGAAGATGGCCGCTCGTAATCTCCGCCTTTCAACGATTATTCGCGCCGCTTCTTAATCTTCGACGTTCTCCTTCCGCCTTCGCCTCCCACTCGCTCTTGTTCCTCCGTCCTTTCGTTCCTGTCCGATTGAGCGCCCCCCCGCCCATCTGCTGTTGAATTCGCCCGTGCTCGCGACGTCTTGTTGGTTTTCGTTTAGCGTCGCGCGCCTTGTTTGTTCGGTACGTTGGATTGATTGCTGGAATAAAGTCGTTGCTTGCTTTTCGTTGGGCTGGTTGGAGGAAGAGAAAGGTGGCCTGCTTTCCTCGGTTTGCTGAATTTCCCCTTGATTTCCATTCGAGGACGAGGGCGACTGCCGGCTATTCGTGTTCATGGTTCAATTCAAAACCGGTGGAGTTCATCTGCAGATGATTGTCGAACGGTGAGGGCATGATCTTGAGTTCGGAACAAAACGAACCAGCCGGAGTGAACAAACGGACGGGACAGAGTGGACAAGAGGAATGAACGAGCGGTAATGGACAGAAATTTGCATCAGCACGCACTTTCGTCGTGGACGCGAGCAAACGACCGCGAGTCCGCCGGCGCTGCTCATTTCGTCTTGGTCACCGGCGCGCAGCGGTTCGTTCGCCTCCTTCCTGCTCGCCAGAAGTTTCGAAAGCGGAAGGTCGGACGCGCAGCGGCAACGAGTGGATCGCCGAGATGGAGCGCCTGATCGACGAGTACCAGCCGGCGGAGGCGCTCGCGTTCGTCCGCGGAGGTTCGTCTTCTTTCCGCCCGATCCTGCTGACTGATGCCCGCCTGCTTGCAGAAATTCGGCGAGCAGCCGGAGGACCTGCGCGTGCTCGTCGGCCTGTGCAAAATCCTCTACGCGCGGGCGAACTGCGAAGGCGGATTTGGCGCGCGCGCGTGCGTTGGCTGCGCGAGGGCGAGCGGCAGGCGAAGCGGGCGCTCGCCGTCGCCCCCACCGACTTCGAGGCGCTCAAGTACGCGGCGGCCATCGTCGGCACGCTCGCCGAACACACGGACGACACCCGGGCGCGCATCAACGCCGCGCACCACTTCAAGCAGCTGCTCGACCGCGCCGCTCGCCATCGGCAAGAACGACGCGATGCTGCTGCACATGCGCGGCCGCTTCCGCTTCCACATCGCCGGCATCAGCCTGCTGGAGCGCACGTTCGCCGCCCTCTTCTTCCGCACCGTCCCCTCGGCCACGTACGCCGACGCCCTCGCCGACTTCCTCGCCATGGAGCGCGCCGCGGGCGAGGAGGCCGAGAGCGCCGTGGACAACCTCCTCTTCATCGGCAAGTGCTACAAACAGCTCGGGCAGACGGACAAGGCCGTCGAGTACTTGCGCAAGGTTCGTCCCCCTCCCATTCACCCTCATCCATTCGCTCGTTGAAGATCGCCACCGGAGAGCCCGTGGACAGCATGGACGCGGGGCACATGGCCGAGGCGCGCGACCTCCTGCTGGAAATCGACCCCTTCTTCCAGTTCGACGACGAGGCCACCGACGGGACGGACGAGTCGGTGGACACCGCCGAGGAGGGGCCACTTCTGATCGCCCGTTTGTGTTCCTTTGCCGTCCTTCTTTTGTTCCGCGAATAAACGATAAGTTGCTCTGTGGTGATTGGTGTGATCGGGGAGATGAGGAGGTGGAAACGGCCGGGCGACTCGTGATCAAGTGAAAGGGGGGGTTTGGGTGGACGACTTTTTTTCCTGACCACTTTTTTCGATCTTGCTCCGGAGCGATGAGCGCTTCCTCTTGGCTCGGTTGATGGGTGCGATGGACAAGCCGGGTGTTTTCGTCTAGCTCCACACAATTCGAAGGCGCTTTGCGGTCTTTCGTTTGGTTGACGACACGGCAACCGCTCCAGCAGTCTTCCACAGCTGTCTTCTGCACTCATCCGCTTCAACCCTCACACCCAACTTCTAATGGAACGATCGATTTAATCAACCGAAATGAACAAATGGAACAACAACCGTACAGAAACCGTAGGAGAAACTGGGGGAACTCCTGAACGGATCAGAAGATCACGAGCTGGTCGTCGGTGAAGCCGAGCGCGTGCAGGTTCGGGATGCACGCCTCGTTGCGCATCGCCTTCGGGCCGCACAGAACGACGCCCGTGTGCTCGTCGGCGGGCGGCAAGTACAGCGAGATCATCTCCTTCGTGATGTAAGCCGGTGGAGTACGTCCAGTTGGCGGCGGGGCGTGTGACCGTGTACCAAACGTGGAAACGAGTGGGGTGTTTGGCGGCAAGCGCGTCCAGTTCGGCCTCTGCAACGAGGGGAGTTTAGCGACGGAGGGCGGGAAGGGGGGGAGATGGGAAGCGGAACAAGCGAGTAATTGGACTGAGCAAGCATCTGGAACTGCTGGCTTTAGTTTCTGCACCGTACTGAACGGTACTGACAGCAACTTCAGCACCAAGCGAGCCCATTAACCGCCTCAACTCCAGTTACTCAACGGAAGCCAAACGGCAGCTACTTGACCAGGGCAAAGGGCAGTCGGATCTCAGGTCTTAACGACCAATAAAACGATCAAAAGACTCACTTCAAGAGCACGTCCTCGGGCTTGTTGTTGGCGAACAGGAGCCACACCTCCGTGGGGTCGTTTGGGTTCTTGAGGATGGCGTTCAGGACCTCAAACCAAGAAATCAAGAAGAACTGGATGGAAGATGGGGGTACCTGGAAGGGCGGCGTGATGCCGCTCCTCGCCGGCCAACATGCCGAGTCGCCGGAAGCGCCGCTCGCGCTCCACGTGCGTCCGCTTCTCGCGAATTCGAAACAAACCGTCGCCGCGATACGAAATTCGCCCCACCGGGCCCGTGAAGTTCGCTTCCTCGTCTAAAGCGAGAGAAAATCAGTGGAATAGACGGCAGGCTCTCGTCGTTTAACCAATGAAATGAAGGGAAAACTCACTAATTTGAAGCGAATCCAGCCACGGAGTGAGCAGGCCGCCTTCGGGATACTCGGGATGCTCGTTCGGCCCGTAGATTTTCACGAGGAAGTCGATGAAGCCGCGCTGGTAGTCGTCGGACGTGTGCGTGTACTTGCGGCTCACCGTTTTGCCGTTGATCTAAACGAAGCAATGAAGTTGAGTGGTGGATGGGACTGAAGAGGGAAAGTTTGAAGTGATTGGAGGTAATTTGGCGTTGACCCAGAGGAATAGGGAACGGAATTGGAGGTAGAAAAGGAACTGATTTGGAAGCAAGAAGCATGAGCTTGGAGTTCGTTGTTCACGACTCTCTTCGATCACCTTCCCATTCCCCTCTTCCAAACCTTTTCTGTGTTCCTTCAGGAATAAAGGGTAACAAACACTCAGAAGTCAATAAAACCGGTGCAAACAATCGAAAAGATCGAAAGGAACTCACCTCGGCGGAGATCTTGACGTGATCGCCGGGCCCCAAGCCGCTCGTGTGCTCGGCGGACGGCAGGGCGAAGCGGAAAATGCGGGTGTTCGGCGAGATCGACCACTTCTCGATCAAACGAAGCCGGACGACAACGTCCGCGCTCGTGAACGTCGCCAGGGTTCCGTTCATCTAAACGAGCGGAATTGAAGGGTGATTTTATGGAAGGGAATAAGAGGGTTAGGCGAAGAACTACGAAATTAGAGACGGTTTTTACAGCGTTTAACAAAACCATTACAGGAGAACTAATCGAAGAACAACCCAGTAAACGACCAATTACGGGCAGTTTATGGAAGAATTAAGCAATTAGCGGATGGAACGAACCTTTTCGACGGTCATGTCGTCCATCGACGGCTGCCAATAGTTGCGGTAGAAGTAGAAGGCGGAAGCCAGAAGAGCCAACCGACCGGCCGAGCGGAACGCGAAAGCAGTGAGCATTCGGGCGGGGCGGGGCGCCGAGGCGGCGGCGGCGTTTCGCACCCGGCCGGCTGCAAAAAGCGGCGCGACGTCATTGGGCGGCGGGCGGGCGTTTGCGAAAGGCGCGCGATTTTCCGCACGTTGCGTGAGAAAGCGGAGAATTTCGGGCGGCCGGGCGGGCGACCGGGCGGCGGGTGATCTCTGAACAAATTCGAACGCCGACTGTCATTCCAGGGGGAGCGGAAGAAGGAGCGAAGAGCAGGTGCAAACAAAAAGGAGTGCCCGCTTGTCGACCCACTTGCTCCTTCATCCCGCCTCGGATTCGTTCGTCTGCATTTGAACTCGCACACGAACCTTCGAAGAGCGCACGTCGTCTTCCGCGGTAGACTACGAAACGGGAACAAACCCCGGAAAAGAAAGGCGGAGATCGGGAACAAAGTGTGAACCCGGTGGAAGATCGGGCGCAACTGGTGATTCTGACACCTGGCTCAACGGCCCGTCTCAACGCCTGATCGAAACCAAATGCTGCCTGATCAGAAAGTGGAACGGACTTTCAGACTAGCGAATGAAATAAAAAAAAAACTTGAGGAAAGAAACCTTCAAACTGTCTCGTTTACCCCTTTTGCGATTGGCAGAAGCGAACTGATTGTGAGTGAACTCGCCGCTAGTCGTGAATTCCACCCGGCTCGTTTGATTGCTCGTCGTTCGAACGGCCGGACCACCCACGTGGCCCAAGTGTAATAATCACTCCCACTAGCGATCGAATGCACTTTCCCGCCCTCTTATCACTTCAACGAGAAGTGTGTTCAAAGAAATGCGTGAGTTTATTTCAAATGCGATCGAATCAAAAGAGTGAGCGGGAGAAAAAGGGTGACCAGAAGTGGGTAACGAGAGTAAGAACGATTGGTAGAGAGGATAAGCGGAAGTAACAGGCCGTAAGAAGGTAACCGGTAACTAATTAGAACAATTGAAAAGGTAAGTAACGAGCTAAGCTAGTCAAATAATGAACCAAAAGCGCTTAGAAATCGAGGATCTGATCCTTGGTGTAGCCGAGAGCGTTCAGTGCGGGGATCACGGCCTTCGTTTTGAAGGCGGGCGGGCCGCAGATGACGGCGGCGGAGTCCTCGGGCGGCGGCAGGTAGCGCTGGATCATTTCTTGGGTCACGTGCCCAACGGAGTACTTCCACGTCTCGTCGGGGAGCGAAGCCGTGTACCAAACGTGGAACTGTTGCGGGTGTTTCTCGGCCAAATGGTCCAGTTTGTCTCTGGAAAGGAAAGTGGTTAGAAGCCGACTGGAAGCGATGAGGATTGCAAAGGGTGGGAAAGTGTGGCAAGAGTCCTATTTAAACCGGGAAGTTATTTGGACGAGAGAACGTCGCTGAGAGAAGAATTGAAGAGATCTCGGCTTATAGTCGAGTTAATCTTCTGAATTCTTTCGTCTTTTGTGCTCGTCGGAAGACCAACCGTTGAAAGGAGCCCCCGCATCACCCATGAGTTTCGAGTAAGAGTGCAGAACGTCCTTTCCCCGTCTGTTCACATCCGCAAACTCATGTCCACTCTCTCGTTTAGAACCACAATCATCAAACCAATGCCCCCAGGAAAGTCTAAGAAAGAAACAAACTTCAACAGGACGTCGTTGGGCGTGTTGTTGGCGAAAGAGCATCCAGATTTCCGTTTTATCTTCGGGGTTCTTTAGGATTCGATGGATGATTTGGAGCATCGGCGTGATGCCCGTGCCGCCCACGGCGATCGCCAGCCGCCGGAAGTGCTTTTCGGTGAAGTTCGTCGTGCCCAGCTGTTTGATTCGGAAACGTTCCGTGCCCGTCGTAGATGATTCGAGTGACAGGACCGGCGAACGTCACCGTGTCGCCTTAAAATCTTGAGTTAAACCACAAAGTAATCGGTAGATGGATGTACCAATGTCCAGCCGCTCCAAGTGCTGCGACATGACGCCGCCCTTCGGGTAGTTCGGGATGTTGGTTCGCAAAGTAGACCTTGAAAAGTAGGTAGAGAGTTTAAAGATTTGTTAGAAGACTCGTAAGTGTTACCTTGATCACCAAATCCACATAGCCGGTAAGCTCATCGTCGGAAACGGGCGTGTACTTTCGCGTGACTTCCTTCCCGTCCAACCTGCAAGCTCGTATTAAGATTTGTGGTGAGAAAAAAGGAACGAACGATTGCGGAGACTTGGACGTGCTCGCCGGCCTAAAATCAGATGGAGTAAGGTCGTGATTTGCCCTTTTCTTTGCAGTTGGACATGCTCCTTCAAGCCTTGTATCTTTGGTTGAGTCCCGATAAAGGAGGGTAATCAAAGCATTTGCTTTTGGTTGTTTGGATTCAGTTACGACGCGTCGCCCTTTTGAAGCGTAGCCCATCCTGGTCTTTTGAAATGTCCTTCTCGCTCTTTGTCTCAATCGAGTGCATGGAAAGGACCCTCAAGTCCCTCCCGTTCTCACCTTCAAGCCGGGAACGTGCGTGTTTGAGGGCAGAGCAAAGCGGAAGAGGCGGGTGTTCGGCGAGATGATCACTTTTTTGGCCAACTTTAGGTCGACTTTCGTCTGGAGGTCCGTGAACGCGACGATTCCGCTTCCGTTCGTCTGCAAACGAGCGAATTGGAGCGGAATCGAGGGGATTGAAGGTGCAAGTGACTAACGATCGTTGGCTTCCGCTTCCGCCGCCCCAACGCCCACCACAAGCCGACGCCCGCGGCAGCGACGGCGGCGACCGTTGCGCCCACGACAACGATGTGCTTTTGACTCACCATTTTGCTTAAGGTTGGGTAGAAATTAGCGAAGAATGCTGAGAATAAGGGGGATGCACGTGTGACGAGCACAAGAAAACGAGGAAGTGCGCAGCGAATGACGATGCGCGACCGAAAACCAAGAGCAATTCGGGAGACAGAAGCGGTCGATTGAGTGAGGAATGGCTGCGGGGTTTCCGTTGGGCGGCTTTTATACCCGCGGACAGACCGAAGAACGTCGGAGCGTTCCGCTCTCCCGCCGCTGGGCTAATGACCCCGCCGACGGTCGGCGGAACAAAAAAGGGAACAATTTTCGCACCGCAACGCCCCTCCCACAAAAGGAATGCGAACTCGGAGTGGGGGAGACTCGCCAGAAACTTTGGCCACTCACTCGATGCTTGAAATCATCGTTCCAGCCAGAAGAAATTGATGACAAACGCCGCTCCGCCTGCTTCGGCCGCTCCGAACGACGAGCGGAGCCGAGCGGAGCGAAAAGAAACGTCGGCCGTGAGCGAAACGGCGATAAGAAGGCGGCCGCAAAATCGCGACAAAAGAGCGAATTTTACGATCCGCAATGAACGTTTGCGACGCAGACGCGCCCGAATTGTCATCACTGATTGATTGCGAGCACGAAGAGTGAGCGGGAGGATGAGATCGTCGTCATCATCGCTTCGTTTCGTTGGTTGGGGCGAAGGGGATTGGAATCTTGCCTGCTCGGTTGGTTGACTGTCTGAGGTGGATTCAGAAGGAGCTCCAGGGTGATGCAAAGAGGAACCTCATGCGGCGCAAGAGGAAGCCCGATTTTTGGGCTTCTTTTCTTTTGCGTTTCAAGCGTTGAAAGTGCGTGGGTTGGTAGAGTAAAGCAGGCCATCCGAGCGAACTGCACGAGTTGAACCTTTACCGCGGCTTCGATTTGAATAAGAAAGCGGCTGACGATAATTAGGAGATGGGTAAGCATTAGCTGGAGTTTCGTCGGAATTGAAGTAAAACTCGTGGGAGAATCGGACGGAAATTTGAACAGCGGGACCAAACGAGACCGACGAGACCGACAAGATCAAAGAGTCACCCGGGGAACGCCTAGCGACGCACGTGTCCTTCACAAGTCAGGCTGAGCGGTCAAAAACAAAAGAAATTCCCACGTTCTCGCGAATTTCCGTTGAAGATCGGGGCTTTTCGGCCGCCCGCTTGCTTCCAGGCAACCGGCCGCCCGGCCAGGCCGTTTGGTGGGTGTGTGAGTGGCCGCACTGCTCGCCATTGATTTCGAGCGCGCTGGCCGCTTTTTTTCCTCGTTCTGTTCTCGTTCGTTCGCTCGTGACTTCCGGGAGCTTCCGGCGGCGCCTCAAATTCGCACAAGAAGGATCGAGTAGCGGGGTCGAATGAACGGGATCGAATTTCCGGCGAGACGTCTCCGCATCATGTTCGCTCGTGTTCGTCCGTGTCCGTCGTGTTCAGATCAAAGACCGGGTGTGATCGGGGGATTAGGAACGAGACGAGACGATTCGCTTCTCTTGTCGATCTCGTGCACACGCACTGCTCTCAAGCACGTTCGTTCTTCCTGCGCACAGCCTCTTGCCGATGGACGAAGCGCAACGTTGCTTTTCGGCGTCGAACAAGTGGGCGATGGAAATTGTTTGGGATTCGTCTGGCTGCTCGTCTGTCGCTTTCCGTCGGGGATTAGCTGGGCACAACCTTTGATAAGGAACGTTCTCGTTTTCGAAAGAAGACGTGGCGGGCACGAGGCCACCGAGATGATTTCATTTTGGTCGGGTGCTCTTTCTCATTTTGTCCTTCCAAAGTTCGATCGGAGATGCGAAAGGAAGGGGCGTTACATGGCGGGTGCGTTTGAACTCCGATCGAACTCGCCGATTAAACACCAACCGTGAACGCCTGCTCTAGTCGACTTCCTCTCGATAAACTTCCACTCCCGCGCGAAACCGACCCCCAAAGATCAGGTTCGAAGGGATCGGAAGTCCCCATTTGTTTCGCCAATCACCCACCGTCTCCTCGTTGCAGAAGTGGGCGGCTGATCCCCGGCGATCCCCGCTGATCGCAAACACGCGACCGAGCGATCGGACCAGCGAGCGCGCGGATTAGCGGAACGAGCGCGGCGGTCAAGAGGCGCGCTGCCGGTCGCCATTCGCCGGCGCGTCGTTGCGCAACCGGCGAACGGCGAATCCAAACTTTCCGCTCGGGGATTTCGAGTGCGTTTTGTTGCGCGAGCGGCGAAATCGGACACCCGCAGCGGACGGGTGGCTTCGTTTGGGGTCAAACGTAAGATGCCACTCGCTTGGTTGTGGTGGACCGAAGAGAGGATCAGGTGCCAAACGATTGCAATCGAGAACGTTAAAGTTTATTCAAATCCATTCGATGGCAATGGTGACAAATGAGAGGAGGGAATAAATACGGAGACACGAAGGAGGAACGAGCGGAACACAACGGAACAGAGTGGAACAGAGACAAGAGATGCTGGGCGGTAGGAGGAGAACGTCGTTGTTTGCGGGGCAGACAAGGGAAGAAAAAGCAACGAACGAGAAGAAACGGAGGAGATGAGAAGGAAAGGAATGAATAATGGTAAACGAGAAGCTCAAGTACATTCGATAGACTCAAAGGATGGCAAGCAATAGAACAGACGGAAGCAAGAGGAAACGAAACAACAACGAGTGATCTATTAGAACCAAACGAACAGGAATCAATGGAGCGAACTACAAGAACCTCATAACTGCTGTTGTCCTCGTACTTCCCGACCGTGTTCGCAGCGAACGGATAGCCGGCGGCGGCGTTCGTTTGGGGGGGAGCGCGCTCATCGGTATCGCGGGAGTGGCCGAAAGAACGGCGGCCGTCGAGGTCGCGAGGCCGCCGGCGGGGTCGAGCTTCAGGTACGAGGCGGACGGGTAGGCGGCGCTCGAGTACTGCGAGTACTGCGAGACGTACGGATTCGGGAAGCACGTGTTGAACGGGTAGTACATGGGCGGGGTGAAGGCGGCGGCACCCGACGCGGCGGCAGCTGCCGAAGGCCAACAGTCGAACGGATTCGGTTGGAAGCCGCAGAAGGCGGCGCTTTGCGGCGGCGAGAACGTCGGCGCCATCGCGTTGCCGCCGCCGACGCCGAGCGGCGCGCCGAGCGGCGGCGTCAGGAGCGCGGAGTTCAACAGGCCGCGGGGCCGCAAATCGCCGAGTGATGCGCGTGATTCTCGTCCTCTTCGCTCATCGGATTCGAGGCGCACGAGCCGGAGTTGCCCGACCGAGCGGAATCCTCCTCGCTCGCTGCCCGGGAAGTAGTCGTCCGATGGGCTGCGGCACGCGCTTCCCGGTTGTCTGGAACTGCAGTGGATTAGTTGGAGGCAAGAATCGAGCAAGAAGAGGATTGGAGCAAGTGGATTGAAATGAAAGTCGAAGCAAGTTTGGAGCAGAAAGCGAGGCTAGCGACTGGAGTGCGGGTAGCGTTTGGAACATTGTGTTAGTCGAAGCGAAATCATTTTCTTTGCGCCTCTCTTCGAATGGAGTAAAAGGATTGGAACAGGAATACGCGAAACAGTCAGATTCGCCGTCCTGTCCTTTTGCTGTGCCACACTCTTTCGAACCTGTTCTATTCTGCCCCCAAATTTCACTCCAAAACATCGCCCCTAGCCGTCAGCCACTCGTTTATCAAAAAGGACTCACTTCTTGGCCTGCCGCGCGCGTTGCCGCTGGTTCTTGAACCAGTTGGAGACCTGCGTGATCGACAGTTGGGTTCGCTGGGCGAGCGCCTGCTTGTCGGCTTGGGAGGGCATGTTGTTGCGAATGTAGGCCTCCTTGAGGATCTTGCGGTCTCGTTTCTGCAACGAACATCGTTGGTTGAACTCCTGGGTTGTTGAAGGAACGAACCTTGAAGCAGTAGCTGGTGCCCTCGCCGTCCCAAATCGTGCGCGGAAAGGGGTGCTTGCGGCGGACGCGGTAGCGTGTGACCGGGATCGAGGTCGCGGCTTCGCGTCTTCTCCGTCTGCAAAGGAAGAATGAATGGAAGAGGGATGGCGTGAAGGCGAGCTTGAGAGGTCGAATTTGAGTTGCGTTCGATCGGGGGCGGAAGCAAACAGAAAAAAGCGGAGGGCATTTGGATTGAAAGCGGTTTATCGTCTTGAACAAGACCGCTTTGATTGTTAAAGACAAGCAGAGAACGACGAGTAAGTGTCTTTACTCTCGATTGATCAACCACAAACAAGACCCAACTGCCAACCGACCAACTCATAAGCGAACACAAGTGATTAACCCAAAGAAAGCAGCGAGAACTCACTTCTTTGTAGTGGGCGGCATTCCAGATGTCCTGCAGCTGCTTGTGGTACTCGATGGGGAAGGGGTGCTCTTCGATCAGCTTGTAGAGCTCCTTGAACTCGTTCTGCTCGCACAACAACACGCACTGCGCCTTCAGCACGCAGTCCGTCTTGTGGAACTTCGTTTGGCTCAACTTTTCGAGCAAACAGCGCTGGAAACAGGCGAGGAGTCGGGGGATGAGTGGAGGCAACTCACGAGAAGCGACAAATCCTTGCAGTTCTCCACTTCTTCGCACATCTGCTTCACGTACGGCAAGGCCGAGTTGTTCGAGCTGGTAGGCGCTGAAATCGAGATGGAAGTGAGTTGTGAGAGGAAAGTGGCAAAAGTGCGGTCGAAACAATGAGAGGTGGGTGTTGTGGTTGGGAAGCAGTGGGGATTGAACGGTGGAGATGTTTTGAAGACGTGAGCCGTCTAATCACCGTTATTACTTTTTCCTCCCAGAGGAAATAAACGTAGTATTCACCACTCGCCCATAACCTCCAGTTGCTCACAATCAGCACCCCGTTGTCTCATGCCTCATCGTTTCTTGATCCCACGAGATCCCCTCTCTCTTGTTGGACTGTTTGTTCTTTCCAGCCACTTGCTAATCTCCGACGATTAATCGCTCGTCCGTCCCTGTTGGCTCGCTGGCTGCGGCCGGCTCGCTTCAAGTGCGGGATTACAAAGCGGATCGCTTGCACGCACGTGTCCAAACAAACAAACACGCGAACGGGCAGGCGGGATTTGGCTTGCTTGCTGCTCATTACTCTTCGTGCTTCCATCCAGGGTCTTTTTCTTCTGACACGATTGAATCGATTGATGCGTTGAAGGATATGTTTTGATCGGCGCCTTTCCAATCGCGTCCCCACAGCGTCTCGATTGGCTCCGATTGCCGCCGACTGCTTGCCGATGGACCGACGGGAAGCCGAGGACGTCTGCCGGAAATCCGATCGATCGCCCACTCAATTGGATCAAGTGGGCGAGCGGCCATTCGCGTTGCGCAACTCGTGAGAGTCAGCGCGCGCTGCAGACGGCCACCCGTTGATCCTCGCGCCCTCCCGCTCGCTCCTCTCGATTGGGCGGGAGCGGCGAGCGAGTGGGGAGTGACCGTAACGGCAAGCGAAGAGACGCGCGCGCGTTTCGAGGCGCAAATATTTCCGTTTCGTTCGGGCGAACCGCAAACAAACCGGAAGGCTCTCGACGGCGAACGAGAGCGACCGGACGGGAACGGGAGGCGTTGAGCTTCGCGTTCAACACACTTCTTTTTGTTCTCCACAAAACAAACGAACTCCCGCCGAGCGAGCGGATCTCGACGGGAGACCCACGTGTTCGCTCGCTTCGTTCGATTCGACCGATCGACCGGTGAAGGGCGTCAACAAGCAAGTCGCCCCCTACCTAGTCGCTGGTCCGTTCGTTCGTTTCGAAGCGTTGGGTTCTCTGTGGAGCTATTGAGTGCGCTGCGTGAAGCCGACCGTTGAACTCGCGAACACAAACGAAAGGGCTTTGAATCACTCCTTTCTTCCAAGCGTCTGCGAGTTCAAAGCCATCAACAAGAACAAGCGAGCGAGCGGTATAGCCCGGTAAGATCTCTGGCGTTTGATATTGACTCAAAGTTTGCCCGAAACTGTTGAAAGCAGCTTGAAGACTTCTTCCGCTCGCTGCGTGCTTGCTGATGCCTGTGACCTCAAAGTTCGGGCGGCATAGAAGCCGAACGGCGAGCGCCCCGCCCGCTCGTTTTGTTGCGAAGTGCTGCCGGCGTCCGCATAAATCAAGTTTGCTTTCGTCCTCCAACGAATCAAACGCCTGCTGGCGATTTTTGGTCCTCCGCTTTGCTCCCGTTTTCCATGAAACTCGGCCATGCGCCCGCCTTCCTCCTTGCTTCCAGTGAGTGGATTAACTCCCGGTCGGCCGCACCGTCTCGCCCGTCCACCCATCTGCCGCGTGCCGGTCGGCCGCTCGGCTCGGGAGGTCGGGAGTCGAAGCGAAGCGAACGGACGGAGTGACCACCGGCGGGTTTGTTTGATCAGCTGGACATCCGCCCGCTCTGAGTCGACCGGTTCGACCGGCTAACCAAACGGCTGAACTGCCGAATGGGCGAGTGATCACAAAACGACGAGTGGACAAAAAGAAGCGTTGAGCAGTGACTCGTGTTTGTAATTAGCTTTGAACTGAGAATTCGATGTCACCGAGGGGATTGCGGGCAGTTGTGACTTTCGACGCGAAATCTGGTCATTGCAGTCAGGCCTTCCAGAAAGGGAAAAGTCTCGAGTCTTTCCCTGAAGATTGCCTACAGTAACCGCTCGTTTGGCCCGAATTCATGAACTTGCGGACGTCAATCGGCGACGGCAAACAGCAGACGGCTGACGGTCGGTAGTCGGCACGTCCATTTCCCCTCCAGTCACTCGTTTCGTCCACCAGTCCTCCAGCACGACGCTCCGTCTTCATCCCTCCAGTTCGTTCTAGACGGCCGACCGAGGACGACCGGAAATCTTCGGCCCACGCGCGCGACCGGCGCCAATCGGAAGTTTGCGCGCCGGCGGCCGGCCCGACGGCACGAAATTCGGCGACGACGGCGGCTTCGTGGAGTCGACCGTTTTGTTTGCTCTCCGCTCCACTCCAAACCGCCCGACCGGCCGACCGCGCGGCCCGGCCGAAAGCAATTCGGCATTTCGGGAGATTGAGGACGCCGACCGCGGGAACATTTCGGCCATTAGCCGGAGAGGAAGCCGGCGCCTACGGTAACCAAACCATCTGCCCCGCCACTCCAGCCGCTCGCTCGCTCACGCACGCACTCGCCGCGCTTGCCGCGGCAGCAAGCAGCAGCTTTCATGAGGCGAGCAAACAGACGAACAGAAGTGCGGGAGTCATTCGAAAAGAAGGAGCGAGTGGATTGAAGCGGGCTAACGGGAGAAGCGAGCAAGCTGGAAGGAAAACGCTTGATCGGCTGATTGAAGACTTTAAGCAGTGATTGGTAAATACAGTTGGTGCGCGATTGATTCCCTTTGCATTCACCAGAAGATAGGTGTGTACTCGAGAGCTTGTGAGCAGCAATAAACGAGCAAGGAGTTAATTTGAAGCAATTCCAATGGCAAGGACGTTTGCCACCAACAGATCATGACCAGTTTATGCTCCTCACCGCCAGGGTACCCCAATTATGGCTCGAAGAAATGAAAAGGAACTCACGTGAACTCCTGGGCCTCAACGAACAGGTGTTGTTTGGGGACGGTCTCGCGGAGGGGATGCGTGGGGAACGGCGGCGGAAACGGCGAGAAGAACGGGTTGTACATCCCTTCGATCAATGCGGAAGGGTGGGGCTAAACAATGCCACTTGACTAATCGATCGATTGGTTGATCAAGCGGGAGCTCGGGATTGCACGATCCGATTGCACGAACTTCACGCAAACGAACACACGAACCGCACGGGGAAACAAACGCCCGCTCCGGCCGTTGATCAAACGATCCGGCCGGCCGCAATTCGATGCGCCAAAAATGAAATTCGATCGGCGATTTGCGGAAAGACGAGACCTCGAGCTGGAGCGAAGCCGAGCGGAAAAATGGAGCGCAACGTTCTGGTGTTCGTGACTCCAGACAGTCGAAGGGAACGAAAGGATCGATTGGACTCGAGCATGAAAAGCAAGAAGCCAATGGAATTGAATGAATCAATCGATCGGAGCGATCAAGCAAGCAAGCAGGAGCGAGAAGAAGCGGCTGAATGAAAAGGAGCGCGGGATCCCGGCCGCCTCGCCTCGCCCGCGCGAAACAAGCGAGAAGTGGGAGGCGGATCAAAAGACGGCGGGCCGAGCGGTACGGTAGCCGCGCGGCGTTCTCTCGAGCGCACTCGCTCGCTGGCTGCCGCCGGCCGGTCGGCCTGCAGTTTGGCGGCGGCGAACAAAAGGCGGGCGGCCGCACGGAAGAACGAGGCGGGCGGGCGGGCGACAAGCAGCACGCAACGGTTGGTCCGTCAGTCAAAAGTCCGGCTCGCTTCCGTGCGGGGTTCCGTCCGCCCGCCGTCCGTCGTAATTCGAGCCGCCCCCACCGACCGACCGGCGGGCGGGCCGACCGCAACGGCGACGACGAGGGACTCCGCCCGGCCGGCCGCTCCGATCGATCGGCTGTTGGCTGCGGCTTCGTTTCGTGACCACTCACTCGCTCGCTCACCCACTTCCCACCTCTCCCCCTCGTTCTCTAGCCGATCGATCCCGCTTCGCCGTTTGGTCGGGCGGCCGGCTTGTTGATCCGTTTGGCGGTTTGCTCCTTCAAGTCGGTCCGCCGTTGCTGCTGCTGCTGCTGCTGCAAACGATCCCTCCGCTGCTGATTGGACGGCGACAAGTGATCGTTTGGGACAAGGCGAATGTCCACGAGTTGACGGGAGTGAAGTGAAGTGTTTTGATTGAGGAGCGGGAAGTTTGGGAACGGGAAGGGGGACCACAGAGGCTATGCAGCAGGAGTGCGGAACGAATGAGATCGGAAGATCACGGAAGTTCGTGTGTGGATCCTCATTTCTCTCGTTTCCCGTTTTCTTTCCTTCCTCATCTGCATTGTGATTCAATTTGGTTGAAGGTTCTCGTTGTCGTTCCCGTTTTCTTTCACGAGCACGGGCGTGAGCAATTTCGCGAATGCTCCGCCGATCAACGGAATAAACAACGCACTGCCCATCCCCCTCCCGCCCTCCCGTTCTAGGGAATGCGGGAAATCAGTCGGGAAGCCGGCCAGCCACAAAACACTTCGCCGACTTCAGCGAACAAACGGGCGGATGAGCGAGCCGGCGAACAGGTGATCGTCTCGCGGATTACCAGCCGGGCGATTCGGTTGCAAAGAAGCCGGCCGACCGGCGAGAAGCGAGCGGAAGCGACCGGTCGGCGGCGAGCCGAAGGGCGCGAATCAAAAGGAAGAAGCGAACGATTGGATTGGATTTCCGAACGCTTTGCGGGCGGCCGAACGAACGGCAGGCGGCTCGAATTCCGCCGGCGATCGTTCGGTCATTCGATCGATTGGGCTAATTGGCGGTAGGCGAGTGGGTGAGCAGAAATGTAGTGGAAAAAAGTAGGCGAAGCAGTGGGTAGAGAACGAGGATAAAGCTGGGATAAAACGAAGCGTAAGCCGGTGGGAAACGAATGGAAGAATGCGGTAGGGAGTGGAAAGAAGCGAGAGAGAAGGGGGACCACATCAAAGCGAACAAGAAGCAACGCCATCCGCCCGAAAACACCAGCAATCAGCAGTTCTCGCTTGCATCCAACTCCCGAGTGAATCCAACGGGATGCCGACCGTACCAAAGCGAACGCAAGGCCGACTGCCGGCAGCGGCGGGTCACTCCAGAAAGAAAGCGGCGGCGAGCGGGCGGAAGAAAGCGGACGGCCAATCGGCGGCCAAGACCCCCCGCCCGCCCCCCCGAGCGAGAGGCGGGCGCTGTGGTCGGCAAGCGGCAAGCGAGCGAGTGGATTGCTCATTTTCGGGGGAACGGAACAAACAAGCGGGCTTTCAAAAGGACTTTTGATTGAATTCGATAGATGATTTCGTGTTCCGGGAGGATCGAGAGTTTCTGCCGCTTTTTTCGTCGACGAACGAACTCGTGCGGTCCTCGACGGTCTTCGGTGTGAAGAAAGAAACGATTAGAGTGCCAAAAAGGTGATCAAGAGAGCAAAAGGTTCGTACTCGCTGAGATTCGAACTCAGGCTCCCGAAGGAATCAGATTAGCAGTCTGACGCGTTAACCACTCCGCCACGAGTACGCACGATTGTTGGCGGCCTTTCGCGGGTAGCTCCGCTTGCTTTCCGCCTGTGACTCATTTCGATCATCCGTTGGGTCGTTCGCCTCATGCAAACGAACCCGAAGATTTGGATCGCCGGCTGTTCGCGAATTCAAACCACCCACTTGACACCTCAACATCGCAAGAGCAATGCGGACAGTCAAGCGAGCGATCGAGTGAACAAACAGGCGATCCACCCAGCGGAAGACGGGCGGAAGACGGGCGTGTTTATCCTTCCGATTCGACCTCTACAGTAATCGCCGGTCTTCCGCTCGCCCGTCTGTCCGTCTGTTGACTTTAAGTGCGCACGCGTCTGCCCACACACAAACAGAGGAGGAGGTGCGGCTGGGCGTTGCGCAACGGTGGCCGAACCGAACGGCTCTCGGGCACTTGACGACGACGAACTTTTGGCCCCCCGAACGGGCGGGCGGCCAGGCAGGCGTTGATCCTTCCTGTTCCTCTCTCCTCATCGCTGGCTTCTCGATGGCCAAACAAGGCGGGCGGAGATCGCAGGTGGGCGGGCGGTCGGTCGGCTCGATGCGGGAGGTGACCGAACGAGCGGCCGGCCGACCGGAGCGCGCGGGTGTTTGAACAAACTTTGCGCCCGCTTGGCCGCCCGCCCTGCTCGTGAACACAAAGGACTCTTCAACACGGCGGCTAACGAGCATTTCCGTTGTTCATTTGATTCGAATGAGCGAGGGGGCGAGCCGGCAAGAGAAGGAAAGGAAGCCGGGGGATGACCGCTGGAGTTGGAGTTCGGTGACTTCCTTCAACCTTCTGTTCACTTGTTCGCTTGTTCGTTCCGCTCAATCGTTCTGCTTGTTGGTTTGAATTCGACTCAAACGGAACGGAGCAGAGGAAGAAGTAATGGACGTCCACCGAACATCCCTCGAATCCCTTTCAAATCCCCCGGATGCCCGCAAATCAATCAAGCAATTACAAACTTTCGCATCCGCTGCCCACTTTTTCCGCTCGCCGTCCACTCGCTCGCTTCCCTTCGGTTGTGGACGGCGAGCGCAATAAATCGGCCGGCCGAAACGACGTGTTTATTTTGGCTAACGAGCGGCCGGTCGGCAGGACGACGAGCGGCGGTGAGCGGAAGGACGAGCGAATTGATTCGTTTCGTTCGATTCGTTGGATTCGAATGAGCGACGAGAAAAAAGTGGTGACTCGTCTGTCGCAAGCGGAAGGGCTAAAATCGGATGTGGACGACGAACAAGGCGGACGGCATTGACGGACATCAACGAATTGCCGTCTCTAGGTTCAAGAGCTTGCAAACCTGATGCAAAGCAAAAACTTTGGTGTTCTCGTGATGCTCACGTGCAGTCTTGTCGGTTTCACGTGATTGATTCAAGCGTTTGCTTTTGACTTCTTTGTTCGGTTGCAATCACGAACCAAAGCAGCAATGAGCTCATGAAATTGCAAAGCTTCAAACCCCAGCTGCTCCCATTTCACGAGCCGATTGTGATGACTTCTATTAATCGAATTGCGTCATTCTCTGCTCTCTTTCCTCCTTCCGTTAATTAAAATAGAGCGGGAACGAAGCGGAGGAGCGGTGTGCTTTGAGTCGATCGTCTCGTCTTTTGTTCATTCGATCCGCCGATCCCTCCGTCGGCATTTCGGGGCGCTCCGAGGAGAGCGGCAAGGTCGGTGGTGGATGTCGGCAAGTGAGCGGGGATTAGCGACCTTCCGGAAGTCTAATCGGGTTGCTTCTTCGTTGCCTGCTCGATTGTTCCGAAGGTTGCCGCACGGCAGCAGCGAAAGAAAAAGCAGCGAGTGATCTCCCCAATGCCCACTCGATTCCTTCGGAGGTTCACAAAGTTGGGAACAGAAGCAAAGAAGTTGCGGAAGAAGGAAATGAAAGCACGAGAGTGATCGCTTTATCTCCCGCTCTTCCGCTTTCCATTAGACTGACCACTCCGCTGGGACCGGTACGAACGAAGGGCGGATGTCAAACGCTCGCTTCCTCGTGACCGCCACTCACCGGATGACCTCAAGGAATTCGTAAAAAAAACACAAATTACGAACGGCGAAGGGTTGTTTATCGAAACAACTCAGCCGAAAAGAAGCCGCCGGCTGCCGCTCGTTGACCTCCGCCGCGCGGCTCCTGCTCCTGCCCCAGCACCGGCCGCGGCGGGTTATCAGCGGAGTCGGGGCGGGCGGGCGGAGCGGAGGAATGCGCTCTTGATTGAATTGAATGCCTGCTCCGTTCTTAATTGATTGCTCAAATCAAAGCGAACCGAAAGGGACGAGACGAGACGGGAGCGTATTTATGCTCGTGATTCGTTTAAGTATTCGCCCTTGAATTCGAGCGAAAGCGGATAGAATTCAGGAGCTAGACGGTGCGAAATGAACCCAATCCTCTACTTCCTTGTGCTGCCCGTCGCTTCGGCCGGGATGGGCGGCTTCTTTTCGAACAAACTCGACCACTTCAACAAGAGCGACGACCGGACGTTCAATCAGGCACCTTTCTTTCATTCATTAGAGCCCTTTAATGATTCCTTGCAGCTCTTCTACTACAACGACGACTACTTCGAGACGGGCAGCCCCGAACTGTTGATAGTGGGCGGGATGGAGGAGATCCACATTCATTTGATCAACAACCACTCGTTTCCGATCAATCAGTACGCGAAAGCGCTGAAGTCGAGGATGTGGATGCTCGAGCATCGGTGAGTAGGGGTTCCATTTGGGGCTTCGTTTATTCCATGAGAAACGGGAGCAAAGGTGCAGATTTGTGTGTTTTTTACCGAGTGGGTACGAGAAAATGCTCGTTCTCATTCACTTTGCTGAAGGTGGAAGTGCCTTGGAGCTGCGGAGTGCTGGCTTTTGCCGGGAGTTAAAAACCGGCGGTTGCTGAAGGTCGACCAAAAAGTAACTCCACATAAAACGTCTTCTTTGCGTAATAAACGAGCAGCTTCTTGCGAACTCAAAGCTCATTCCTCCCACTTGCAGGTTCTTCGGCGCCTCGCAGCCGTTCGCCGACCAATCCGCCGACAACCTCCGCTTTTTGTCGCTGGAGCAGGCGATCGGCGACCTCGCGACTTTCATTCGCGGCATCAGCAACTACTACTCGGTGGACGGCGGCAACTGGATCGTCATTGGCGGGGATTACGGAGGTTTGCGCACTTTAATTCGTTGCTTTGATTGAAGCCTCGAGCTGCAGGCTTGCTGGCGCTGGAGATCCGCCGGCAACACCCCGAGTTGTCGTTGGGTGCAATCGCGAGTTCCGCGCCGTTCGCCGCGACTCTCGACTTTTATGGTTCGTTTCTCATGAGAATGCTTTGGTTGGCAGTTGAGTTGGAAGTTGAATGAAAGATGAGCAGTGGTTCTTTTGCTGTAATGAGGCTAAATTGGATGGAAAGACGAGCGGGAGCGCTGTCGGAGTCGAGACTATAAGTCCACCTGAATGTACAACACGACTTATTTGATGTGAACCTCATAAAAACAACCATTCACGCCCTCCATTCAATCAACACTCGCTGTTTGCAGGCTACGCCGAGCACTCGGCCCAAGAATACGCGAATTATGACACGAAATGCTTCGAGAACCTTCGCTCCGGCTTCTCGCTGCTCCGCGCGTACATGGACAACGCGGACGATCGGGCGGCGCTGGATTCCGCCTTCGATTTGCGACCGCCGCTCTCCGGCTCGCCGTTGAGCGACCAGTGGATTCAGCACTTCTACTCGGTGCTCCTCCGCTACTTTTTGGTTCCGGTTGAGAACAACAAGTTGAACGAGGTTGGTTGATAAGCAGCATTGCAAGGGATTTGTGGAAGGGCCGGACTGGGAGTTTATTCGGAAGACGTTCGTTCTTGAACAAAAGGATGGGCCACGCTTACGGATTTTGGAACCGAACACACGTCTTTCCTTACGGACAGATATTTTGGTGATTTTTCGGTAGCAGACGGTCGAAGCGAAGAACTTCCTGGCGTTAAAGCATCAAAGACCGAGCGAACATGAAAGATTCAAAGCTGGCAGGCGGGTGCAAAACGAGTATCTTGCTTCCAAACAAAGCCCCCTTGCTTCAAGCAGAACCCAATTGATCCCTCGTGTTTTTCAGCCGCCGTTCGACTCCGGAGCGGGGATCGCGGACGTGTGCGCCGTCGTCAACGCGCCCGCCTTGAATCCGATCGCCCGACTCGTGAAAGCCGTCGCGTACATGCGGAAGGCGCTGAACGAAACCGCCGGACCGTTGGACATTGACTACGACCGAATGGTCGGCAATCTGCGCAATTCGAGTGGGAGCGACGAGCGCGTGATTCTGTGGACGAAGTGCACGTCGTTCGGCCGCTTCCCGACCACCGCCTTCAATCAGAACCCGTTCGGGAGCCTCGTGCAGTTGAAGTGAGTTCTCTCTGAAAGGTTGGGGATTCAGTGGAGCTTGTGGGGCGGGTTTTGGCTGGAATTCTGTGGAATTCATTAGTGGACGGTACGTAAAAGGATTTTAAGCTCTGAGTTGTTATAGCGGGTTTTTTTTCGAGTGTATGTGGGCAAAAGGACTGCTCTTCGACTGCACAAGGCTCACCCTTTCTTGCTATCCCCGCTAGCTAACAATCGACCCGTCTCAAAACCTACTAAAAGCAACCCACACTAATTCCTCGATATTTCCAGCTACTACCTCAACCTGTGCACGGACGTGTTCGGCCCCGAGCTGGGGCTGGAGCAGCTGCAAAAGAAGCTGGAGAAAGAGCGAGCGGCCAATCGGGAGTTCGGCGGCACGAACACGCTCGTGATCAACCACGCGGTGGATCCGTGGAGTCGGCTGGGCGCCGCCGAGACGCCGCGCACGAGCCCCAGCGTTCACGTGCTGAACCTGAAGACCACCGGCCATTGCGCCGACCTGCGGCCCGCCCGCTCCGACGATGCCGCCGAGCTGACGGGCGCCCGCGACAAGGCCGTCAACGACATGCAGAAGTGGGTCCTCACCAGCAAGAAGAAGAAGGCGGCGGTCGAAACGGAGACGGTCGGTGGGGAGCAGCAGCGGATGGAAGCGAGCAAGCAGGAGAGAGGGGAGCAGCAACGAGGAGTGCCCAGAGAGCTGGAGCGCGTGCTGGAACTACGGGAGCACAAGCTGGCGTCGAAACAAGACCAAAAGCACGTGCCGAAGCAACCGGATCACGAGCGACCCACCAGTGGATCCCCGAAGCAAACCAAACGAGCCGCCGTGGACGAGCAAACGGCCCGAATCTTCCCCGACCCGGAAGGCGACGGGAACGCGGACATGACGGTGGATGGCTGGTATTTCATCGAGCAGAAGGTCGACCACTTCTCCGCCGACAGTCGGCGATTCAACCAGGCAAGCGCTTCTTTCTGTTCGGTTTGGTGGAGGTCACGTAGTCCAGTGATTAGCGCAGTGGACTTCCGAGTGAATCCACTGCGTTATCCACTTGACTATTGGGCACGAGTCTTCTGTTCGGTCCTGCCGACCTCCCTCTTCCAATCCTCAGCTCAACCGGCTGCTCGTTGCAGACGTTTGCGATCTCGTTCACGAACTACGCGCCCGGCGGTCCCGTCTTCCTCGCGCTCTCTGGCCAAGTGCCCGCGATGACGTACGAGGAGTTCACGGACCACACGGAAATGGGCTATTTGGCCGAAGAAATGGGCGCGATGATGCTCTTGTTGGAGCATAGAGGTTACGGGACCTCTCGGATTACTGAGTGAGTCTTCCACGAATAGGTGAATTGTTGTCTTGGGACAAAGAGCTCTGTTGAATTCGTGAATCTCTTGCACAAGAGAGCAGCATTCTGATGCGGCTTTTAGCATGAGTTATTTGCACTTACAGCCGCAAGAAAACTTTCAACTGTGGGTCACTCTCCTCTCTTGCTTAAAAATCCCGAAAGCCCCAAAGAAACCCCACAGACGCTTCGCTTCAAACACGACCCAATTTTTTCCTGTCTTTCAGTGATCTCACGGCCGACAGCCTCCGCTTTCTGACAATCGAACAGGCGCTGGCCGACGCCGTCGTGTTCATCCGCTCGGTCGTCGCGAAGCTTTCGCTCGCGAATCCCCGCTTCGTCACGTTCGGCTGTTCGTATGCGGGTGAGGGGCCGAAACGAAGGAATGCGATCGTTTCTCGTGGATTGCAGGCGCCCTCTCCGCGTGGCTCCGCCGCGAGAATCCCGAGCTGACCGTTGGCGCCGTGGCGTCGTCGCCGTTGATGCTGCCCAAGGTCGATGTTTTCGGTTCGTTTTGCTTGGGATTGGATAAAGCGGTTCTGGGAGTATTCGTGCGGGCTGTTGGGGCAAATCGGTTGATCCAAACACCGGTAGCTCGTAGTTTGCGGATCCGTCGCGCGCGCTACAAGAACACGGAAACTCCACGATCTTTTTTCTTTTTCGTTTTGACAACAAGCGAGTCAGCGAGCGTGCTTATTGCTCTACAGATCCACTTTCTTTTGTCCAGTGTCGAAGAGAACCAGTGTTCACGTGTTTATTCCCTCGTACAACGACAGCGACAAAAGAAGCCGTCCACAATCAGTCCTCGCGGCTGCGCGTGCGTCGATTCGCCGTCGTCCTGCAAAAAAACGGCGGTTGAAGTGGAGAATTGGGAAAGGGAATCAGGGACGATCGACAGAAGAGTGGGAGGGATCGCCAGTAAATTAGAGAAAGCGGGTGGGACTCCAAAGGAGAATCCGGGAAGCTTCAAAAAGAAAGCAGAGGGGACTCACCGCTTCATCGTCGAAACGTTTGTTTCCGCTCGCTTGCCGGCCGACCGCTGGCCGCGGCGTCGGTTTCCGATGGAGCGGTTCGCCGAGAGACGCGAGCGGCCGGCGCCCTCCGATTGGACCGAACGGCGACGACCGGCGCCCACGGCGCGGCGCTGCTGGGGCGCCTCCTCGTCGACGCTGAAGTCCTTGCCGGAGAACAGCTGCCGCCGCTGCTTCCGTTCGGCGCTGCGCGGTCGGAGGGCGAAGTCGTCGCGCGGGCGGACGAGCGTCTGGTCGGCGAGCGTCCGCGCGATCGCCCGCTGCTGCGGCGCCAGCGGGAGCCCGAAACGGCGGTCCTGCACCAGGCGGCACGTTTGCTCGTTGATTCGGGCGAACGGCGGTCGCTTTTCGGCCTCCTTTGTCCAGCACTCGTCGACGAGGTCGCGCATCTCCGGCGGCGTGTTCCCTGCAACAAAAGAGAGAGATGAGTGGGGAGTAAGGAGGCGGAGACGTTTGAACGAGGGAAGGCAAACATGTGGAAGAAGCGGGGTTAGTAGAGACGGGGCAGTGGGAGAAGCGAAGGCAGAGGGAATCACGAAACACATTAAACGGGCGAGTAAAGAAAGAAATGGCAGTGGAAGCGGAGGCTTTACAAGGGGTGCACCTCAGCGGTCCGCGCGCTTTTTGGACGCGATATAGCTCATTCGACGCGGCTTGGCGAGCTGATTCCAACGGTGCCAGTTTAATCGGCCAAATTCCATTTCGCGCCTAGATACGGCGAGTCAAAGTTTGCACTGGTTTTCCGTCACTGCAGCCGTTCATTTTCCGCACGAGCTGACCAGCGCTTCATTCTTCCTGCTGCCGTTGTGTCGTCGTGGTCGAGCGGCAAAGCGGTTGACTTGCACTGCGGATGACTTTTTGCTTTTTGACCCCGTTCGTCTATCTCGTCAATTAACGCAACGCAAAAGTTGTTTTTACGCGCAAACGATTCAACTTGATGAGACGAATCGATCGACACCAAAATCTCGAGGATGAAATTTTCGACCAAAATCGTCGGTCAACCGCCTTTGGTCTCGCGGTCGGGTCGATTGGCTCGTTTGATTGGAGTACAAAACAACCGCCAAATGGCCTGGTTGTTTGTCCAAAGCTTTTTCTCGTGGCGGAAATTACATTGCAAAAGAAGTTTTTGGAAAGACAAGTCGTAGTGGGCTGCAGCGGCTGTTCAAAAGCTCCGATCCGAACGATCAAGCGGCATACGGCGATTGACAGCACGAAGGCTTTTGCCACGTTGATGTCCGATTTTGAGCTAGGATTGTTCAAAACGAGCACAACGCACAAAGTAAGGTCCACTTTCGCAAGAAATCGACAAAAAAGTTCTTCCGACCACACGGTCCCCCCTTTGGTCGTACGAACGCCAACTTTGACGCGCCGTATTTCGGCGCGAAATGGAATTTGGCCGAAAAAATTGGCACCGTTGGAATCAGCTCGACAAGCCGCGTCGAATGAGCTATATCGCGTCCAAAAAGCGCGCGGACCGCTGAGGTGCATCCCTTGTTAGGCGAGAGGACCACAAGATTAACCCACGGACCCCGCAATTTTAAGCAAGAAACAGTGAACTCACCGGGCATCTTCGGCATCCGTCCGCTCTTGATCGCGCGCGCGATGATGCGCACTTCATCGTCGGGCCACGGCCGCTGGCCGCCGGTGAAGATCTCCCAGCAGAGGACGCCGTACGCCCACACGTCCGACTTGTGCGTGAACTGCGGCTTGCGGCACAGCGTTTCGGGCGCCATCTGTCGAATGGGGATGCGGAATTTGCCGTGCACCGTTGCTTCTTCGATGTCCTCCGTCGATGCCGACAAGCCGAAGTCGGCGATTCGAATGCTGGAGTCGTAGGCGATGAGGCAATTGCGAGCGGCGAGATCGCGATGAACGATCGCCTTCTCCTCGAGGTACTGCATCCCGCGCGCCGTCTCGAAGCAGTACAGAAGGCGCTCCCCCACCGAGATGGCGGCGTGCTGCCGCTGGAGGAGTTGGAGCAGCGAGCCGCCCGGGCAGAACTCCATGACGATCTAAACGAAGGGGGAGGATTGAGAGGAAGTAAGGAGAACTAACTTGAATCGGAGGCACCTCGCACAGGATGCCCTCGAATTTGATGATGTTGACGTGAGATAGGACGGACATCGTGCGGATCTCCATCAGCAGCTCCTTTTGCTCGTTGATCACTTGCTCGTAGGACTGAACGAAACGGATTAAGAGAAGAAAGACGGTGTTGAAGGAGAAGGGAGCAGAAAGAGTGTTGAAAGAGGAAGAAGAAGCGGTTAACGATTGAAACAACTCCAAAATTCGAGGGAATTTGCGGGATGGAGTTCGGTTTGATCAAAGAGCTGTGGATTTGGCTTGGGACTCGAAAGGTGAGTGCAAAGAGCCCCCTTTCGTCGTGCCCGCCTTTCCACACAAGCTCGATGCCGGCGAGAACTCACCTCATCGGCGGCGTTGTCCTTGAACGCCTTGACGGCGACCGTCCGCACGGCCACTCCGCGCATCCACTTGCACTTGACCACGCGGCAGAAGTTGCCTGAAATCCGAGGGTATGAGCGAAGAACGAAGGAGGGACGTGCCTTCGCCGATGGCGCAGAGAACTTTGAGGTGCTTCGCGCGGATGAGCTCCGCCGGCCGTTCGGCGGGTCGCCGCAAGCGGACCGGCTGCGGATGGTCGGCGGAGGCGACTCCGGAGGCGGCGGCGGCCAACCGCTCGACGAGCCGCGCGATCTGCGCAGCGGCGGCGACGTTCGCCGGCAGCGTCAACCCGTCGAGCGTCCACTGGCGCTCGCGGGTCGCTTTGAGCGCGAAGTGGACGACTTCCGTCGGCGAGCGGCGAACGGCGAGCCGAAACACGAACCGACCGCCCTGCTGTTGGCCCCACACGGCGTACTCGCCGGCGCGCTCCAGGTAGCCGTCCACGTCCGATCTGCAGCGAAAGAAGTGGAAGAGTGAGAAGGAGGGAACGAACTGAGCGATGAATCCGAAGTAGAACGGAAGGTCGACGAGACCGGCCGGCAGATTCGCCTCCCGCTGCTCGCCGCCCGTGCAGCTGCTCATCGAAGTCGCCGGTTGGGTCATCGGCGCGCGGCGAGCAACACCCGACCGCCCGCAACGAACGGAGGAGTGCGCGAATGGCGGCAGCCGACCGGGCGGTTCGGGACGAGAGCGAGCGGGAAGGAAGTTGTGCAAATTTGCGAGCACGTTGTTGTTTCGCCGGATCCATTCGCTTCGAGTCAAAACGAGTGGCCGTCGGTCAAACCCAACGGCTTCGCGGGGGAACCAGTGGGCTGCAGAGCTTGGACATGGGAAATGGCAGATGATTTACGGTTAGCGGTTAGAACGTTCAGTCACAACTGAATCACCTATGCTTTTCGCTTGGTCAGACACAAGTGGTTTCAGAATTGAAGCGGCCCACTTGTCGCCAAAGAATTCTCGCTCTCAACCGTCTTACCCCGCCCAACCCAGCTCGTTGCAGAGTACTCGCAAGTGGTGAACGAGTCGTTCGCGGCCCTCGGCTGCCAAGCGGAGATCGCCGCCGCTTTCGCCGCCGTCCACGACGCGTTCCTGACGGTCGACGGGCGAAATCAACTGAACGTCGCTTTTTCGTGAGTTGCTCAACGGTGCACCGCTTAATTTGTTGCTGCAGTCTGTGCACGAACTTCACGGAGGATTCGGTAGACGAACGGGATCGCCAGACGTTCTTCCAGCGGCTGATCGCTGCGTTTTTTTCGGCCCTTGAATCCAGTGCGCACTTGGAGGTGAGTCGACTGGAGGAGGAGAGGGTGAGCGGGTGGCGGAGTTGTCGATTGGTTGTGGACTACGTACGAAAAGCACGAAAAACCCCCCTTTGTTTCAATCGCTTTCGCGATGGAAGGGCGCCGGTCGCCGTATTTTGACCGGGGTTTAGCATATGTAAGGGCTTTTTGCTGTGCGAGTTGCAAGCTCTGGCAGCGCCCCTCGTGCTTCCCCTGATTGCTCAGGGTACCCATTGGCTTCCGAAGTCGGTACCGCCTGGGTTGGGCGTGGAAAGCGGAGTCGAATTACTGCTCCGAGCAGGAATCGAACCTGCGAGCAACCAAACTGTGTGCAGCCGCGTTACCTTTGCACTACACTGTCCTCGGACTACGTAGAAGAAAAGAAAATGAAATGAATGCCGTGTGTACCTGTCTTGCTTTCCGAATAGGAAGGACGAAACTTTTCACGAGCAATCAGCTAAACTTCCTTGCTCGGGATCTCTGCCTTTGTTTCTCCGGAATTTTCTTCGAATCCAATACATCGGGTTGTAGCAAAGCAATCATTTGCTTGCAGGACCTGACGAACGTGTGCACCACGATGACAGACGCGACGCTCCCGCTGCTCGCCCGTTTGAACCGCCTGCTCGGCTTCTACTCGTGCCTCGATTGGAGCTACGCGAATCAACTGCTGCCGTTTATGAACGAGGACTATGGTGAGTTCAACGACCGCGTAAATCCTCGCGACTTTCCACCAGACTACGCGAACGACGGCGATCGTCAATGGTTGTGGCAACGGTGCACGCAGCTCGGTTTGTTCCCGTCGACCGACTGCGGTCGGAATTCCTTCGGCTCGTCGCTTCCGGTCGAGTAGGTGGACGAAATGAGTGGAAGGAATGAAAGGACTGCTTCAGACACTCGCTGGAGATCTGCAGCGACGTGTTCGGCGCGTCGTTCACTCGCGACACCGTGGAAGCGAACGTGCAGCAAACGCTGGACGCGTTCGGCGATCAGCGGACGTTCGAGGTCGTTCTTTCGTTGCGCAACGAGTGAAAAGACGGTTGTTTAGGCGACGAACCTGCTCGTGATCAGCGGCGCCAACGATCCGTGGAAGGCGTTGGCGTTGAAGCCGCGCGATTCGAACGACGCCGAAGGAATCACTTTTTTGGAGATCGAAGGTCCGCTATTCGCTTTGCGCAATCGATTGATTTCTTTCGGCTTGTTGCAGACGCCGGCCACTGCTTCGACAACCACCCGCCGCTCACCGACCACAAGAACAAGCCGCTCTTCAAGAAAATCAAGAAGCATTTGGAGGCGTGGCTCCAGCAATGAACGACGAGATTCTCCTGCATTGACTCACATTGATTTGGTTGATTGCTGTGTACATAGCGGGTTGTAAAGGATGAACTGGCCATTGATGGGGGCGAGTGGAGGACCGGTTGAGTGTGGTAACGAGCAAACGACAGGAACCTTTACACGGCGGGTCACCTGCGAACGACAAGAAGCGGAGAGTTGAAACAGGAAAGAAATTTGCAGCGACCACTCGGCTTCGGCTGAATGAGTGGTTTTTTTCGACTGCCCTCAAAGCCTTGTGCGTCGTTCGATGCAAATGCGAGTTGATCAAAGCAAACTGCGTCCGCTCGCCCGCATTCGCTTCCAGCCGCCCGCAGCCGCTCACTCACTCGCAGCGGCGCTCTCCTCGTCCGGTCGGTCGATCGCTCCGATTTCTCCCGCTCCTCCCGCGCCGAAGCGAAGCCGAAGACGAAGCGATGGGCACGCGCAAGGTGATCAACAGCCAGACGGTGACGTTCGCTGCGGCCGCCGCTCGGGAGCTCAAGCGAGTTGAACGACGAAGTCCCCCGGTTTATCCCCGCGGTTTTCAGGTCGTTCCGCTTCCCGCCGGCGCCCGTGGAGCGGCAGCGGCTGGTGGAGCGCTGGCGCCCGACGTTCTCGCGCTCCGCCGTCGACATCGAGGTCGCCCGGCCGGGTGACGCGGCCCTCGTCGAAGCGTACATGATGAACGAGAGTCGGATCCACGAGCCGGTCATCGGCGCCTCGAGTAAGTGGGTTCTCGGCGGGGGAGAGGTCTCGTCGTTCTGCTCGTTCCTTCCTTTCGTTCTATCACGTTTGCTTTCGCCCGTCAATCACCGTATTTTCTTCTCGTTTACGAGCTACCGAATGGCTGCCATTAACCTTTCTTTTCTCTCCGCAACCGCCGCTTCTTTTGCTCATCCACTATTTGTTTTGACCACTTCATTCTCCACCGTTTTCTTCAATCCCAACTATTTTGCTTTCAATCGCTGTTGCCCACCCACAACAACCCCCCTAAACTCTCCCGTCACTCACTAACCTCTCTGTTCGTTCCAGAAGCCACGGAGGGCGAAGTGCGGAAGCTCTTCGCTGGGATCCGCGAGCGCTCGCTCGGCTCCGGCTTGTCGCTGCTGATGTTCCGCGCGGGCACCACCGAGCTGATCGGAATCCGCATGACGTCCGTCCGCAAGCTGCCGTCGGAGCGCCGCGAATGGGACGACTTCCGCCTGCTGCCCGACTACAAACAATGTTCTCCTCCCGCTTTCTTCTGCTCACTCGCTCGTTTGTTCCAGTGATCGATCGGCAGCCGTCGGAGCACCGCAAGGAGCAGCGAATCCTCGCCCTCTGCGATCTCGTCTACTCGCAGGTCGACCGCTTCGTTCCGGTCGACACTCGCGAGGTCATCTGCCAGGAGCTCATCGGAATCAAACCGGATTTCCGGCTGCAAGTCGCTTCTTTCCGCTTCTTCCGCCTGATCGATCAGTTGCAGGCACTCGCTGGCGACTCGCTTCAATCACGAAATGTACAAACTGGCGACCGCGCGCGGCCTCCAGCACGTCCACGTTCTCTGCACGGGATTCGCGTCGCAGCGTGTGTGCAAGAAGGTGAGTCGATGGGCGGGAAGGGATGTTGAGGCGGGGAATGGAGTGAGGGGGTCGGTGGAGGTGATGCTGGGGAGCTGCGTGAGGGGAAGATGCTCGAGAGCGGTTTGTCTCCAGAGATGGGGTTCCTTTATGGCTCGGAGTTTTTTGCGGGACAAACCCCGGGTGTTTGAATGGCACACGCAACTTCAACTCCTTTCGCTTTTTTTCTCTTGGGGTCCAAATCCCTACTTCCTTCGAACTGTCGTCTTAGACAGACCAGAACGTTCAATACAGACACCCACCGATAGGCCGCTCCACTTCAACTCATCGATTGCAGATGGGAATGAAGCCCGTGATCGAGGTGCCCTACGCGAAGTTCACGGACGACGGCGAGGTGTGCTTCGCGGACACGCCCGACGGCTCCCGCTCGGCCGTCTACATGATCGGCAATCTGGAGAAGATGGTCGGTTCAACACTCGCTCGCTCATTACCTCGTTTTCACTTGTTTCAGGGCTACCAGCTGCATTGATCCCTTCGTTCCACACTTGTCCACTCATCGCTCTCTGTCGCTGCAGTTGTGGTCCGGGAATAAACAGAAAGATCTTCCCATGGCGTTTGCTTTTTCTGGTGTTTTGGCGAAAGAAATGGGTGTGTTTTATAAGTTCGAGAGAACGTGACGGCGAGGAGGGATAGGAACTTCCTCTGCGCTTTATTGTGCAGACCACAAAGCCCACAACTTGTCCACTGTATTGAAAGCGCAACAAGGGACATAAAGCGGAATGAACGCGGCCATCGACGCTCTGCTTTCAACAACAACTCTTCACGGCCTTCCGAATGCTAGAAAAAAAGAAGCCAGACAATTGCTCAAGGCCCATTGCCCAATGGTCAGCGCCTGACCGGCGACTCGCGAGCGGAAACTCTTCGCGCCGGCCGGCTTGTCATTTCGTTGCACGGCGGATCGGCGGCGGATTTCCGTCGTGTTCGCTTCTTTGTGGCCATCTCTTCGATTCCATCGGTTCGCTTCGACCGACTCGGAAGTCGCAATGATGGGCGGCCGACCGAAAAGCCGCCAATCGATGAGCTCCGGCGACTTTCGCGCTGCGGTCCGGTGAGTCTCCGAATTCCTTCGATTTCGCCGAATTTCTCGCGGATTTCAGCGCCTTCTACGGCCAAACGCTGAAGCGGCGCTCCGACGGGCACGACGCCGAGCGGACGGCGCGCCGGTCGGCCGACTTCGCCGACGACGAAGCCGAGCGGACGTGGCGGCAGCAAATCGGCGACGAGTTCGCCGAGCAAACGGCCGCCGAATTCCAGCGCCGTTTGCTCGTCGGGCGGCAACAGTTGATCGCGGTTCGTTCACTTCTTTCTGTTCGTTGTTGATGCGGGAGTTCAGAGCAAACCGACGACGATCCCGATCGACGAGAGCAGCCAGCGGCCACTCGTCCTGCCCGAAGGGTTCGTGCACTTTCGTTGCATTCGTTGAATTTGGGAGATTCTGTTTGTTTCGCTGCATTCAGTTGATTTCTGTGGTTTTGACAAATCCTACGACTGTTCCGCCTAACTAAAAGAATTTTTCGATTCGACTGTCGATCAAGCGAGCAGTCGGGATGAAAAGCGGGAGTACGGAGGGAAGAAAGCCGGCAAACACTCTCATCTCTTCGTATGCACCCAGAAAAGCGGCGAAAACATGCTTGCTCGCTCGAAATCTTGCCCCGTTCTCCTGTGGAACTTCCGCCCGTCTTCGATTGCAACGCAGCAACCTCCCGTTCGCTTTCAGGACGACGAGCCGCCCGAAGTTCCACGCCGAGCTGAGCGAACTGCTCGCCCAGGAGCGGGAGCGCGCGAACGGCGGCAATCCGCGAACGTCGACGCCGCTCGCCGCCGCCGTTCAGCCGCCGATGTTCGCGCCCACGGAGACGCCGATCCCGCCCGCCAATCCGCCGGCGCTCTTCGCCCAGCCGGCCGCAGCGGCGGCCCCGCTGAAGCCCACGGCTCTCGACTTTTCGCCCGTGAAAACCGAAGGTTCGTTCCTTTTCATTTGTCGAGTTGAGTAAAGCTGTCAGCTGCCCGAGCGGATGCAACATTCGGTTGATGGAGAGCGCTGTGGTTCAGTGGTAAAGACGGACGATTTCCACTGAATTCCTCTGTCTTCGCCACTGGACCACGGCGACGATCCGCGTGCATCCGGTCGGCCAGCACAAATCACTTGAAGCTCAAGCTCGGCAGAATTGTGACTCAAGAAATCTCGTGATTTTTCAGACAAATCGGCCCACTCGTCCGTGATGTTCGCTCAGCCGCCCGTCTCGTTCACGAACACGCCGGCCGCAACTTCCGCCTTCTCGGCTTCGTCGTCGTTGTTCGGCGTGAAGCAGGAGCCGCCGGAAGAGGCGCCCGTCCCACGACCGCGCGCCGTCGCCGTCCAGCCGTCGGCCTCGCCGGTGGCGCGCGAGCGGCGACTTTCGAAGTCCGAAAGTGAGTGCTTTCTTTTGAGTTGATGGCTGCGGGGTGTTCTTGGTTTTCCTCTTGTCAGTTCAGGGGCATTGAGGCAGGACTTTGCGGGAAAATAGAGTGAGCTGGAGGAACATTTGGTGCACTTCTTTCAATAATTCCGGCTTCACGTTGATCAATCCAAGCCTCGTCGATCAAACAAGCTTCGGTTGAAAGAAGATCCTGCTCTTGCTTTGCCTCTTTGCATCGCTCACTTTTCGACCCACTATTTAGTTCGTGAATCACTCCTGAATTCAAGAGTAAAATTGGGATATATTGGAGGGAAATTCTTGGAAATCGAGGCCAATTGTTTGACCAACCGTTCGTCGATCAAAAAAGAATCTTCTTGGACAAAATTCGCTACTCGCTCTCTTTAATCTCATCCTTTAACTCCTGATCCCACCACTCATCTCTCGCTTCTTTCAGCGCCCCGCTCGAGCGAGTTCACGCGCTGGGTCGCGTCGCTGCTGAAGACGCACGACGGCTCGATGGCCGAAGCGGACGCCTTCCGTCGAGATCCCGCAATGAAGGAGGCGTGCTTGGCGCTTCGAATCAAACTGCAGCAAACGATCGACGTCCTCACGAGCAGCGACCTCCGCGACACCGCCCAGGCGCTGAATTCGTTCAACGAGCTCTTCGACGGTCGAATCGATCGGGCGCCCGAGAAGCCGCCGCTCCAAGTCGAAGTGACCGAACGATGGCGCGTCTTCCTGATGCTTTCGATCTGCGAGCGGTACTTGGTCAGTTCTTCTTTTCATTGATTTGGTTGACGTCGTAGTTGTTGTTGGGTGTTTCTTTTGGACGTTGTGGTTTTTTGAAGGAATGAGAACGGGCCGTGCGGGACACGCTTGCGGGTTTCGGTGTTGAGCAGTAGACTCTTGACTTTCGTTGGTGGTATGTTGTTTCGACCAAAATCAGCGAGTGTACACTGCTCTCCACCCGAAATCCCACCTGTCTAGAAGAAACACCCAATGTCCAAAGCGGCATCACTCCCTGCATTGCCCCGCTTTATTCGATTTACCCGACTGATTGCAGAAACGAATGGTCAACGACGAGCAAGCGGCCGTCGCCATCGCCCAACTGTTCGCCGTGTTGATCAAACAGCGGCCCGAACTGTTCGCCGTCTTCCTCTGCTGCGTCTTCTCGCAGTGCGTGTTGCCCCGACTGGATGCGAGGGAGTGGTAAGAAAAAAGGATTTGTATTGATTCGATCGCTTGATTGCAGCCTGACGCGAATCTCCGAGCTGGCGGACGGCGCCGCCGAGGACGTGACCGTCTTCGTTGCCACCGAAACAGCGCGTTTCAAACTCCTCGCGCACGTGTGCGCCGTGACGCCGTCGACGGACGAGCGGAGCGGCGTGGCGCTGCTCTTCTTCCTCGCCGACGAAGCGCTGAATTCGCCGCTCGTTCCCATTGCGACGGCGTTCGTTTTGTCCCGAATTCTCGCCGTCGCCGGCCGCCAGCTGCGCGCCAAAAATGCGCGACGATTCGCCGACGTTTGCGGCCGAGCGCGCGCCCTCGTGGACGCCGACTGGCCGCAGGTGATCCGCGACGCGGTGGACGCGGCGCCGGAGCTCGGCTTCGCCGCCCAGTCGAAGGCGAACATCCTCGTTGCGCGCAACAACGCGATGCTCCAGCAGTTGCGGTCGACACTCGCCGCTCTCCCCCACTGAGTTCTTTCCTTTGGATTCGTTCACTTTCCGTTGAGTTGTGCTCCTCGTCGTGTTCTTTCCTATCGTTTCTTTCCGTTGTTGTTAGGAACACTCACTCAGAACTAACTAGTCATTGTTTCCGCCCAGTTGTGCTTGATTGATGAGATGCATGCAATAAATGAATGGAGTTCTAGTCAAATGGAGCGTTGATTCGAGTGGTGCAGAGGAAGTGGTTGGGGGTTGGGCGAACAGCAGTGAAAAATCTTCAAGAGAGAGAGTTGCTGCTAGTAAACGAACAAGAGAAGCGAAGTCGATTGAAAGAACCAATTGAAAGGCGGTGCTCGAGAGAAAGAAGCTACGAATGCGGGTAATCGGAGGCCGACTCACGAATGTTCCGTAAAAAGAAAGAGCGGACAGTTTCGATCGAATCAAATCGTAAGCAAGTGGAAGAGGACGAGGACGGCGAAGAGAAATCCAACAAACGCCCGGCGATCCCACTCGGCCGCCCCGTTGCCGCTGTTGCACAACTCCGTCCGACAGCAGAGGTCGTAGTTGGAGGTGCGGGAGAAGACCGTGAAGAAGGACATTCCCTTGTTGTTCCGCCGATGAATCCCCTCGTGTTGGTCGTGCAGGCGGCGCGTTTCCTTGCAGATGGCGTCCGTTGCGCAGCCGCTGGAAGAATTAATTGGAATGGGCGGTTTGCAGACGGGAGTCACGTACAAAACCCACTTGTCCAGCTGCTTTTCGCGCTCGTATTCCCGACTGATCACGCACCAGAAGCTGGAGTTAAAGCATTGGACGGGCGAGAGGGTGGTGATCCAAGCGCCGTTTTGTTGTTGGCCTGAAGATCGTTTGTTTGTTTGATAGGAGTAGCAAGGGAATGAATGCGATTAAAAGTCTAACAAAACATTTACGCGTTTAAGAGAAGTTCTGTCTTCTTTCTTGGTCTTTTCTTGAGAGACTATGAGTGAAGGATTGTAAAAGGCAAAAAGCTCATCAACGAAGAGATCCCCACCGGTTGATTGAACCCACTCACCTGCATAACAGGAGAACGCCGCGACCGCTGGAAGCGAAAACAGGAACGTGAAGAAAATCGTTCGCATCATTCCGCAACAACCCGTCGATGGAAACACGAAAGAATGGAGCTTTTCGTTCGTCTTCGCACGCTCACAGCGGCTTCTTTCGGCCGCGCGAATCGAATCAACGGCGAACAATCGGCGCAAATTTCACCCACTCGCTCGTCTGCTTTTGATGCGCGGCTTTGGGAATCTGGCTAAAGGCGGGCCCTGTGTAAGTAAAAGAAGCAGGAAAAGCTGTATGGGGGATCGCAGCAACAAATAATCAAGTCGTCAGCCGTTAACAACCAACAGATCTTTGGAATCCGTGTTTAAATCAGTGCTTCAAACGAATACTTGGAGTTTCAATTGATGCAACCTGTGGTACAATCAAATGATCGCACTCCGCCGCTAATAATCATTGCAACTTCCGCTGCTTCTAGTCCCGCGTTGCATTTCCGCTAACCTCGAGCGGAACTCAAATCTTGCACCTCGTTCGCCGAATTGAGGCGGTGGCTCGCCGGCCACCAGGTGAATCGGACGAATAAAAAGTTGGCCAACGGACGAGCAGTGTTCACCACTCGTCATTCACAACTCGCTTCCACGAGCGGCCGCTGATTTCGGCAAGTGCGCCAGCGATTTCCACCTGCACGTCTCTGTCGAAAGGACAAACGTGCGAGCAGTCGGTCGGCTGCCGGGGGATTCGTAGCTTTTTGTTAGTTCCGATGCTGCTCTCTTAATTCTGCTCACACCTCTGTTCCACTAGTTTGTTTTTGGGCTTCTCTACTCTTCAATCTTCTGTGATCCTTTGAAGTAGTCGATCGCTTCTACTCAACAGACAGATCAAGCCTTGACTGAGTTGCGGTTCCACCTTCTTCTACGTTCCGCTTCAAACAAAGAGCTTTTGTTCAATCCCCCACAACCCGTTGAAATGAGCTCCGACTCGCTGTCCACCGACGACATTCGCTCGACCGTCGAGTTGACGAACGTTCTCGCCGCGGTGAACCTCGTGGCGTGCGGCGTCTCGCTGGGGATCATCGTGCGGTACACGAACAAGAGCATGGAGGACTACCGGCTGCATTTGCTGAACATGAGCCTTTCGATCCTGCTTTCGGACTTGGCGGCCACGATCCTGGTCCGCCCGCACGCGATCCTCCCGGTCGTTGCCGCCTGCTCGCTGGGCGTCCTGAACGCGCCGTTGCGGCAAGTGTTGACGTTGGAGCAGACGACCTTCGTCGTCGTGGTGCGTTCATTTGTCTGTCTGGGGAGGGGGACGAGAAGACGGGTGAAAGCGGTAAATGGACGATGGAAGTCTGTGTATTGCAGTTTGATGCGCTGGTTGCCGGTCGACTGCAAGGGGTTGACTAGGTTGTGTCATCGATTTTCGCACAGGCGTTCCAAGCGTTTTGAACGCAAATTTCAGCAATCATCGCATCACTCCTGCTTTCCAACGGAGGTCTTGCAGACGCCCTTAACTTCAGACATTCATTGCTTGTAAAAAACAGCCAAATCCATTCAATTCCAGGCCGTCCAAGTCTACTTCCTGGACTGCTCGCTCTCGGCGGTCACGAACTCATCGCTGCATCGCTTCATCGCCATCCGACGGGCGAAACCGCCGCTGCCGGCCGTCTTTCGGTCGCCGGCGGCCGTTCGCGCGTTCATGATCTTCGCGCAGTTCGTCTGGCCGCTGCTCACGTTCGTGCCGGCCGCCCAAATGCCGATGGCGCCCGCGGAGTTCGTCCAACGGAGCGCCCGCGCGTTCCCGGACGTGATGCAACGCGCCAAAGAGCAGCCCTGCTTGTTCCTCCAAATGGACGAATTCTGGCCGTTCGTTCGCCAACTCCTCTTTGCCACGCCGCTGTTCGCCAAAATGTTCACCTGCGTGGGAATCACGATCGCGATGCTCCTCCTTTCGTGGCGGAACATTCAGGAGATGAAGACGAACGTGATGTCCACACGGACGAGAAACATGCACCGCACTCTGCTCATCTCCTTGATCTTGCAGGTGGGTTCTGCGGGAAGGGTTTGAAGCGAATAGTGCAGCGCTGGCTGCCGGGCGGCCGGTTAGCGAAAGAGTGCACGCGCCCCGCCCACCCGACAGCAGCACTGATGCCCGAGCGGTTAAGGGGATTGACTCGAAATCAATTGGTTTCGGCCGCGTAGGTTCGAATCCTACTCAGTGCGACATCTTTTTGCGCCCATAGAGATCTTTAATTGGGAATCTTGCGCGTTTTTTGGTGATGTGAATCGGGGGTTTAGGTGCAAAATAATCTCCGCAATCCCGCCTTATTGAATGACTAACAAAATAAGGTGCCAGCTAAATCGGCTGTCTTTTCCACTAGACTATTGCGGTTTCCACTGCATCTGGACGTCCAGCTCCCTTCTCTAACCTCAATGCTTTTCGATTCCGTTTCGTTGCAGACCTTCACGCCGTACGCGCTGCTCGGGGGCTGCGGCGTGTGCATCATGGGCGCCGCGTTCATCAACTCGGCGCACACCGGTCAGTTTCTCGAACTCAACGGAGGGAAGTCGGCTGTTTGCAGAAATCTTCGCGGACATCGGCTTTCTGATCGCCTCCGTCCACTCGGTGCTGAATTTGGCGGTGATGATCGGAACGATCCCGGCGTTCTCGCGCGGCCTCCGCACGGACGTCCGCCGGCTGCTCGGCATCGAGGCGGAGCGGCGCGGCACTCGCGTCGTCTTTTCCACGAGCATTCCGTCGCGCTAACGGCGAGCTTCAGTTGGGTGTTGCTTGTTTTGCGTTCTTGTTTGCAACAATTGAATGAACGCCGGTGGTCAATGACGGAACGAAAGGGACCAAAACAAACGAATCACCTGTGGAATCCCCGGTTTGTGGAAGGCTCGGCTAGAGAGTGAGCGGAGCGGCCTTAGTGACGGCAACTTCCAGTTGAGTGTTGCCTGCTGTCAGACGTTGCTTGCGACAACGCATGAATTCCTCTACTGCGCGTTCTGTTGTCTAGACGAGAACGCACGTGTAAAAGTGGCATGAGCGGTTAGACGGTGGGGGGAAACCGACCGTTCATTGCAAAGTCCATCGAAGAAAGGTTCCGTTAAGTGTTAGCAGCTGACATTGGCTGCCGTCCTTAACTCGCAACCAGAACGAAGATCTTCGTGTTTATTTCAACCAAAACATTGAAACAACGCTTATCGCCGGAGATCTTCGGGAACGGCCAGCGTGTGGGCGGGCGGCAGCAGAACGACGGCGGGCGGCCGCTGCTCCGCTTGAGCCAACAGTTCGCGCACTCGTCGCCGCCGATTCCGCCGCTCCATCATCGACGTGCACCAGTACTCTTTCGTCAACCAGCAGACGACTGAAACAAGCGGGATTTTTGAGTTGGAATAGAGGGATTGGTCAGGGGTAAGCTTTTAGTTTCGGCGTTCAGTTTGAAGAACGCAGCAAACGAAGCGAGCAGAGCGTTTAGAATCAAGCTATCTGTTCCACAAACGTCTCCGTTATTCAACCCACTGCTAACGGCAATGCATGTCTTGGACTGCCGACTGTTGTTCTCGTTGCCGTCATTGTAACGCGTGCCCCATATCCCCCTCAACCACTTGAACTCACCCAAAATCCACAAGAACAGGAGAAACCAGCCCAACCGGCGGATCTTCTCGTCCGCGCGGCTGTTGTAGATGACGCTCGTCGGGCGCGGCGAGCGCGCCGTTTCGTTCAGCAGTTGGACGAGCGTGATTGGAGGCGTGCGGGAGAGTGGAGGTTGAATTGGAGCAAAGGAAAAGCAAGAAGGAAAAAGAACGCAATCAACGATTGTGATGCGATGAGAGCGACGTCGATGGATAGAACGGAATGAATAGAAGAATAGAGAGCCGTGATCAATTCGCAACGATAGAAGCGACAATCGAAGCCAAAGAAGGCGGTGTAAAAGCTAAAGGGAATGCAAAAAATGCGGCGCTCAGTGAAAAAGCCTACAATTCTTAAGGGAAGTCAGAAGTCCTTAAAGAAAAGCGAGGGTACTCGGGGAAGACCAAAAAGTTTCCGGTTTCAAAATTAAATTCGAACCTTGGAATCCCGCAGAAGAAAGCGGCCGAAAGCGAGCGGTCGGCGGAGGATTCGAGTGGCCGACCGTTTGGTTCGAAACTCGCCGGTCGGGCGGCCGGTTCTCGAGGGATCTCGGGGCGTTGTTTGCTTTGCCGTGAAATGCCAATAGAAACCGTCCGCCATTTCTCGCTTCTTATCGTTCCTTGAGATCAATGAGGTCGAAAAGCGCTCTTTGTTTAACGCGAACGCGTTTTTGTCGTTAACAGCTTTCAGTAAGCACGAGATAAGTGTATTAAAAGTACGTGACAACAGTTCAAGGGGCTGCTTTCTCATCCAAACGTTCCGGTGATGAACCGGAAAGGAAGTGCAGATGTGATCAAATACGCAGTTCAAAAGGACGTACATTTGACCTCACCTTCCTCTCGCACTCACTTCTTCCGATCGAGGCGGACGGACGGCAGGTGCACAAACCAAAGGATTCTGTGGAACTCTCATCGTTTGCTTCTTTTGTTCTGGGCTCACATTTGAGCGATCAACGAAAGTGAGTATAAAAGGCGGCTGTTTGTTGCCCGCATCACTTCAACCATCGCTCCAATCAACGCTCCAAAGCGATGAATCCCTCTGCCGTGTTCACTTTCTTCCTCTTCTGCCTCCTGTGCGTCCAATTGACAGTCGGCCGCTCGTACAAGCCATCGGCGGAATGTCGTGACTGGTTCCAGGGGTGGGTTCATTCCATTCCGTCCGTCCTCTTATTCGTTTGCTCTTCCAGGTGTCCCAACGTTGCCCGCTTGAACGACTGCGATCGTTTGTTCTTGGAGCGAGAACCCTTGAAAGTCCACTGCCCGCAGTCGTGCGGTTTGTGCCGTTGATCGAACGCCTCGTTTGTTGAACGCACAAGTCCAACGGAATAAACGTTGCAAGCTGTTGATCGACCTGACTGCTCAAAGTCGTTGACAAAGGAGCGGTGACTGGGAATACAATGACTGGAATGCTCTTCAACAATCCTTTTATAGCCGGTAGTAGCACGTAATAGATGAGCTTCTTTCAAGAACGAACAGCCTTCAATCAGTAGAACCGACTTGTTTTTCCGTAGCTTCTTTCCAACTCCCGATCCAAGTGAATCTTCGAGTTTATTTCTTGACGACGACATCGCTCAACGAAAACACGGAGCAAGTGCGGTTGTTCAGCATGAGGGCGCGCGTCTCCGACGGGGCCGCGATCGAAGTCGGAAGGCCGACGGCGACGCCGACGCGCGAGTGCAGGAGATGCTGCTTGGTTTTGGCGTGCAGCTCCGCCTGATTCAACCCATCATCGTTGTACATCGGCTCCGGGAAGCAGACAGGGCAGAAGTAGTGCCGAAGGACGTAGAGATTGAAGGCGAGCCAGCCCAGGAGGCACGTGATCCCAAACGCGTAGTAGATCTCATTCTTGAACTGGACGACCGGGAACAGAATCTTGACGGTGGGAGCTGCAAACGGAAAAATTAGAGCAAGAACTAGGGGATGGGAAGCGCGTAACACGAGCGGGAGTAAACGGTAAATGCAATGAACCTTTTAGCTGTTCGTTAAACTTCTGCTCTAACGGCAGCTGTTGGCAATAATCGCTATGGGAAGCTACCGCCTATACTGCCGGTTAGACGGTAATTAGCGAAAGCGGTGAACAAGATGGTAAATTGTAGCCATGAGTCCAAACATTTCTTCAGCAAATGCCACAATAAGACGGACTCGTTCATGAACCTCTTCTTGAGCTAAGCCGACGAAAAGCAAAAGAAAGCGGCGGATTTAGTTTCTTTTTCGTCGATTCATCAAGTGGGCGAGCGAGCGGAAGACGCGAGGAAATGGATTTCCGCTTCGCGATTTACCGACCGCTCCACCTTCCGCTCACTCTCTCACTTGCCTGCGGCTCGCCGTCTTCTTCGCTTGCCCGGTCGTTTGCTCTTTGATTTCGGAGGAAATGTCGAGCGGCCGGCCGGCCGAATTCGTGCGGCTCGACACAAGCGTTCGACCTTTCAGCTGTTGTCTTTTGTGAGCGGAGGGTTCTCTTCATCGCACTGGATCAATTCATGAATAATGAGAAGCCGTAAGGCTACTCCCGTTTATCAGCAATGAGCATTTGCATAAGCGACGTCAAAGGCCTTCTGATGACCACCGCCTTTTGCTGCCGCTTTGGACGAGCACATGACCTTCCATTCTCTCCCAAACTTTCACTTATTGCTTCTACAAAAGTGGTTTATTCTACGCGATTTCTACAGTCGACGCCCTCAAGCGGGCGCAATCACCGTCGACAAACATTGCAATCGGATTCGAAGAGAACACGCGGCTATTCGGGTGGCTATTCGTGCGAGGAAGTGGGTAATGAGAACAGAACTGACCGAAGAAACGGCGGCTTTAAGAAAGAACCTTACACTTTTGATTATACGATTACAGAAGGTAAATGCGGGCAATATTACGCAAATACGAGAGAAATTCGAGTGGGTAAAGAGTAGTGAATAAAACGAGTGGGCTAATCGTCGGCTATCGGGTTATTTCTTGTCTTAAAAGAAAATAGGGTGCTTAGACGTCGCTTTAACGAGTGACTCAAATGCGGAACGAGCGTCGCAAGTGGTAGTCGGCGATCACGTTCGAGCCGAGGCCGGCGAGATCCGAGAGCGCCATCATCGAGAAGCCGTCGTCCTGCAGGTTTGCCGCTTTCTAAACCCAATGATTAGATGAGTAAATAACCAGCAGGGTACCTCAAAAGACGGAAGCAGAGCCATGAGTTCGCACAGACGAGCGGGCACCTTCTCCGGCGCGCCCACGACCTCCTGGACGACTTTGAAGAGGACGTTCATGTAGAAGGAGTATCCCTCGCGGGCGATCTCTCGCCCCTCTTTGCTCATGCACGGGACTAAACGGTAGATTGATTAGTTACTTTGTTGTCTAACAAACGAACGAACCTCCGCTCAACAAACACAACACTCGCAAGAGCACCATCTCGGCGTCGGTGATCTTGAGGCGACGAATCTGCTCGACCACCTGCAACAACAAATGTGTTTACTCAAATATCTAACGGAAGAATTACGTCGTTCCACAGGAAATGCGACAGATTTCCCATGAACTTGACGATGCTGGAATCAAACGGAGAGAGTCTAAAGCAAGAAGGCGGCTTTAATGCGGGGCAGTCGGGTGGGCGAACGAACAAACAAGCTGGAAGGTTAGCGGGCGGCAGTAACGAGGTAGAAAGAAGCGATAGATGTCGAGGACGAAGGGTTAGAAGCGAATTAAAGATCGTAAAGAAAAGAAGTGGGTACTTACGTCGCATCAATGGTCTTCTCCACGCTCTGATCGATGGGGTAGTAGACGCCGCCCGACAGGACGACCCCCTTCTTCTCCAGGGCCGAAGCGGAGCGTTGCGCAACCACCGCCCAGATGCACGCCATCGAGCGGCCGGCGGTCAAGCGGAGCCGGTCCTCCAAACTCAAGCGGTTCAGCTCCGGAATGTGCGAGATCCAGCTGCAAATGTAGGAGTAAACGGATGAGTAAAGAAATTAAAAGAGTTTACTCCAAGTAGTACATCCCGACGCGCAGCCAAATGCGGTGCAGACCGCCGTTCACCGGGTACGCCGTCGACCAGTCGATCTGAAGGAAAGAAGAGAGTCGGAGGGTTGTCGTTGTTGTAAGCGGAAAGGCGTGAGTGTCAGTGGAAGCGAGTAAAATGCTCTTTAGATTGCGAGTAGTCGGAAGAGAAGCGTTTCTTTTATTTTAACTTCCCGTTTGTAGAAGACACTACTGGTTCCGTTTGTATCGAATAACAAGTTGACAGCAGGCCCACCAGTCACTAGTCAATCCAAACTCCACCGATCTCGCCAATCCGCTCACCTTCGACCGTCCCATGAGGGCGCGCGGCTCCAGGAACGCGCGCTGCAGGTCGATGTTCATGTTCACCGGGTAGACGTTGTCCGGCGAGAAGCTGCAGTCATTCGATTAAAGAAAGGTGAAGAAATTGTGGGACGTAC